>CM019752.1:55317468-55604604 GCA_009761765.1 Phenacoccus solenopsis | reverse complement strand
CACACTCGTTCTTCCTTGAAGAATGGTTTATGGTTCATTTTATAGAGAATTGAAAGGAGAGTAAATTTTATCGAGACCTTTTTGCGCTAGGAACAAATGAGGAGGAGATAGGCACCAAAAACTGATTGTGGGGGGACATTCTCCCCTGGGGGATACGCTCTACACCTATGGGTCAGGAGTATTAGTATGTTATTTAGAATGGTGTTCCTAACAACCATACCAAAAATCGCTTTGATGGGAATTTTTTCAACCTCAATGTCTAAATGCACTAGACTAATATAGGTTCTTGAAAGACAATGATACTCGTATGATAAAACCAGCGAAATAAAAGCCTCCTTTTTAACCAAATGGATTTCAAAAATGCATTCATTTCGAGGAAAAACATGAAAAAAAATTATTCACAATGGGGATGTTGTACATTTTTTGGAAAAAAATGGTAAAAATTAGAAATCGAACAATAGTTTGTTTTTGTAAGAAGCAATAGCATTTCATTTCATAACTTCTTTTTTTTTCCTTGGGCAAGCGCAAATGGTCTTAGGCATGCGCGCATTTGCTGAGCTTACTCCATCGAGCAAAAATGCTCTTACCATTCCTTGGTAACTAATAACTTATCTTGTCATTCTTGACAATTTTATTTTTATTTTTTTTTTGAAACGGATTTGTTACAACTTTATTTTCGAGGCTCTTTCAATAAATTGATGATTCCACGCGGAGTGGTTGAACTCTAGCAGATTTTCTCTGAGTTGCAAATCGAGGTGATTAAATGTACATAGCTAATGGAAGGAAAATGAGATTTTTCAATTTTTAACAAAAATGAAAGTGTTTACGGAAAATTTTATAAGAACATGAATTGAAGATATTAAAATTTCGCCTCGATTGGTATAAATTTCATCCAAATGCACTTAATAGTGATGCTTTTACGAATACTTCTTTTAATTTGTGTTTAGCATAATATGAACTTCGCACAAAAAATTCTCTCAAATACATAAGATTGTACCAATTTTTAATTTCATTTCTTAGTAGACCATTTTAGCCTCTTTCAAACAGGATATCGAAGGATTTTGTAGCTGTAATATTTATACTGTAATTTGTATTTAAAAGATGGAAATTCTTTCTTAATTTTGAAACAACTGCTCATTGTTTACCGTATAGTGTGATACAGTTATCAACAATTTTTCATTTACATGATCAAAGTGGTTTTGTGAAAAATTTAAGGAAGTTTTTTGGGTTTTACATCCTAAGACTACGTCTTATCATATCATCAACGCGATTTCAACTTCAAATGTGAGTTTTACAAAAGCAGTAGCATCGTAAATATTATGCTTTAGTCTATAAATAAAGTAATAAACAATAATCACTTAATCAGCTGTTTCAAATTCGAGAAGCGAGTTTCCAACTTTTTCATGAAAATTGCAGCGTGAATATTATATCTACAAATTCGGGGAATATACTTAAAAATAGGTGAAATCGTATTTACTTGAGAGAATTTTCGTTTCAAGTTCATATCATACCAAACACAGATTAAAAGAAGTGTTCACAGAAGCGTCATTTTGCTTGAATTCGAATGAAATTTACATCAATCTGCGCTATATTTCAATATCTTTAATTCATGTTCTTACCAAATTTTACGAAAACCCTCTTATTTTTGTTAAAAATTGAAAAAACTCATTTTCCTTCTGTAAGCCATGTAGGCATGTACATTATAAATTATCGCCTCGATTTGAAATGCGTGAGCGTGAAATTGTAAGGGAATTGTCAATTGATTAGAATGCTTTGTACATTCGTACTAAAATCACAGTCGAACACAACGACAACAATCATAAATTAAAAGTTAAACAATAATCAACATTTTTGCAATATTATGAAACTAAATTCATTCACTAATAAATATCGAACGAAGTTGTAAGTGAATAAAAACATATTGTTCAATTTCTCCAAGAGTCTAAAAACTAAAACTTAATATACTCCGAATTGTCTAATAAAAATCCAACATCTAGCGCCACATCCTTGTCGCAGGATTTAGAAAAAGTGATTTCAATAGAGTTTTTTAACAAAAACCCTAACAAACAAACAAACAAGCAAGCAAACAAGGAAACTGAGTGTACGTAATAGCTCATTTACTTTGAAAGTACAATTCGCTAAAAATTACCAACCACACTCTTTTGCATAGATGCTTCACAAAGTTGAAAAATTCGCAATTCTCGGCCCGCAGAGAGAGGACTATTTGAATAGAAATTCCTACATGTTTTTTCTATTTTCTATTTCTCACTTTCTTTTTCTTTCTAGAAAAATGCCTTCGTTTAATCTTTAAATAGGGCAACAATTTATGAGGCTACCGGAAGCAGCATGAATCTTTAATACGCCACTGTTAAGTAGGTACCGACTATCCGGAATAAGGAGATGGTCATCGATAGGTACTTTCTAACAATAAGATGTGCCATGTTCATCTCTTGATCTTTATTCCTAAATGTACGCAATTTTCGCAAACGAGGCATAAACGTATCCGTTTACAGTGAGGGTCCAAGTGATTCGAGTATAATCAGCGCAAAAATCTCAGTTTATTGATAACATAATAAAGAGTTAAGCAACAATTTTCAAATGAAGGGCTTGCGGTAAAAACGAATCAGCTGTACTTTTTGACAATTTTCACTTTTTCACCGATTATGGTAGAGAAAAACGAGCCGGATCGAATGGTGTATTTGAAAATGCATTTTAAGTGCTCCAAGAGGATGTAAGAAGCAAAATACAGCTGCGTCCCAAAATTTTTGGGTGAAGAAACGAGTCATCTACAAGCAGCTGACTCGTTTTTACCCCAAGCTTGAGAAATGTGATATCTTCCTTGTTTTATCAATAGTTCAAATGGTTCGGTGCAAAACGAGTCAGCTGCACAGTTTCCTTTCAGAGGGCAGGGGGAGGAGTGGTGCAATCGAAAATGTGTCATCTGTTGGAAAATATAATAATTACTATGAAACCTACTCTCATACTTCATTTCAGCAAGGTTCACCAACCTTATTTCATGCAATGCGTTTTTTTTCAATTTCCCACAAAAAATGTAAAATGCAGCTGACCCGTTATTACCGCAAGCCCTTCAAATGAGAAATTATTTTTAAAATTATTTTAATGAATTCTAAGACTGATATACTCATTTCAACTGCATTAAAATTTCTTTAAATTTGAAAAGAACAAAACAATTTTAAATAATTGCAAGAGATTTTTTCGCTGATTGTACCCGAATCACTTGGACACACGGAATATATATTTATATCTAAATAAACATACCGTTTTCGGGTACGAAGCAACACAAATACTAGGAGCTTTAGCGAAATCACCATATGGTAATCTTTGATAGAGTTCTTCAGTAATATATGGCATGAAAGGAGACAGCAGCCTAAGACCCGCATCTATCACATGAAGCAGAGTTTTCTTGGCTTCAAAGATCAAGTATGTATTACTCGAGGCAAATATCGGTTTCAACGACTCCTACATCACACAAGAGAACATTAAATGAACGCAATGAGGAAAAGAATACGTGAAAATGTACGAATAATAAACAAAAGACCAATGTGCTGCTTACCAAGTAAACGTCGCAAAGATCATACAGCCATAAATTATAGCATGACGTGGTAGCCATGTTGAAATCATAACTTTCAAATCCTTTATTGGCAAGTTGGACAGCTGCAGCTAATCTGCTCATTATCCAAAGATTCATTGAGCCGCATTCCTGAAAATATATCATTCTGAATATGGTGCTTCCAAAAAACACTTGATTTTTTTTTTTTGCTTATAATCTCTAGAAGTGTTATTTTTACATTAAAAACACAGTACATAAATTTTCACGTGAAAAAAATAATTTCAAGAGGTACCACATTGAGATTTAAAAAGTGATTTCTTAAAAGTAATGAAAAAAAAATTAATTTTTCAAGTTGACGAATTCTCTTTTCGATTATACATCAATTTTTCAAGTGAGCTTTTCATTTTTAGTGCAATCATAATACTGAATAAAATTCTGATTTTTCTGTAATTAAATTAAGCAAAAATAATAAAGATATTTCATTCTTGTATACGAAGAATGATACATGTAGTTAACATAACATTATAGTTAACACATTTCAAAAATAATGAAAAAGATAAGTTGCTTTAGAATACGAAAAGAAAAAAAGGAAAAGCAGCGTTGTTAATCGTACTTTTATAACATTTTCTGCCCGAGTGCGACTCTTAAATTTGTTTCTTCTGACTTAATTTTTAAGATTAAATTTTTTAAAGTGAAAATGAATAATAAGTATGAAAGATAGAGGGTTATGAACTTAAAATTCAACAAAAAAAAAATTATGCTAAATGATAATTAGTCTTCAAAAGGGTTTTGATCATGCAAACTGGTAGGTCTGCAAAAAAACTCAAATGAAAAAAACGAAAACGAATGGAAGGAAAACGACGCGCGCACCTGTAAATGAAACATAAAACCGACCTACCGAACTTTGCATTATATTCTCTGCTGAACTTGACTATGATGTTTCGCATATGCCGAACGCGTTTTACGCAAAAACAATGCGTTATTGAACAAATTTGTAGAAAAGATTTTCTTTCTAATTTTTCAAGCGCCACAAATTGAGCTATTTATGAGATTTAAAAATAATTGCAATCGGATGCATAAACCAAAGTAATAATGAAAATACCAAAAAATACAGCGCGCGCTTACGCGTGGCGGGATAATTATATCTATATATACACACTGTCGTCCAAGTGATTCGGGGACAATCAGCGTAAAAATCTCTGTTTCTTGACAACATAAAAAAAGTTGAACTACAATTTTTAAATTAGAAATCATTTTTAAATTTACTTTAATGAATTTTAAGGCTGATAAATTCATTTCAACTGCATTACAATTTCTTTGCATTTGAAAAAAAAAAAAACAATTTTAAATAATCGGAAAAGAGATTTTTTTGCTGATTGTACCAGAATTACTTGGACGCACGGTATATCAAATTTGATTTTTTCTTTTTTATGCTTCTCCTCCGCAACTACTGGTCCGATTTTGACGAAATTTTGGGTTCCCGTCCGAATTAACGTGTAGACAGTTTTTAACTATAATCCAAACCCTAACCACAAAATGGGAAGGGAAGGAGGATCAAAATTTTGAAAAAGGCTCTCCTAAATTTCAAAATCACATTTTTTTTAATGAATGGATTTTAGAGTATGAATCAATTTTTTCATGTTCTTTCCATTTTTCATATTTGGAGCACCGTTATCCCTCAAATTTGACTCAATAGTGGCATTTTACGTAAAATCAAAAATCGTTAAATTCTACTTTTTTCTAAAATAAGCAGCACATTCTTTGCGCAGTAGTTACCCAAGTAAATAACTACAATAAAAATGTATAAAAATGTCCAAAAGAACGGATCCCAAATACGGCTGTAATCGCAAGTTACACGAGGTAAACATGCTTGGCCTTAAATACTTGCGTCGATATGCTAAAACCTGTTAAAATGGGTATAAATTACGCGATAATTTTTTTTTTCACTGTGTTCCCCATACACTTTATATTCCAATTATGAATTTTAATTTAAAAAAAAAAAAAATGAAATAAAACGCACATTTAATTTTTTTTTTTTAAATGAATTGTATTTGCGTAGTACTTTTACAACAGGAAAAAAAAAGGAATATCATTTTTCATATGAGCAATTATGATGAGTTTTACAGCCGAAATTGGAATCTCAGTGTACGTTTTCGCAAGCGTGTATTAGCACAATGGCTGATGACTTCAGAATTTTTTCATAACACGCCAGTTGTTGATTGTCATTGCTACTACCCACAGGTTTTTTTAAATTTGATTTAAATACTCTACTTATAAAGATGTTTAATTATTTTATGAACACGATGATTGGTGATAAACAAATTTTTCCCTCATCATTTCTGGACATCCCATGGAAAAAAAGAAATAATTCAGCAATGAAAGGCTTACAAATCTGTGTTAAAATCAATTTATAAATTTAGGAGAGACTCGGGCATATAGAACCACCTTTTTTTTACTTGGCTCTAAAATACGCTGTAATTCCAAAAAACATCTGGAAATAGCGTTATTATAAAGAGAAAACATTTCTTTTTCAGAATATGTGAAAAGTTTTTTTGAAAAGCAAAGCTGAGATACTCAAATTTGATGTTTGTCAAAACACAATTTTTTCCAACTGCAAAATGCCTGAGCAAAAAGAACCACAGTAATAAATAACTGAAATAGAATGTTAATGATTACAAAGCGATTATAAAATTACTAAATTGATAAGAAACGTATTTTTACAAGTCAAACCAGCATTTACCCAAAAATTGTACCCATGAAATCAATATTGTCATAATCTCGTAACTGGTGCACTCTTTATGCGCTCATTCAGAGCACATACTATTACATTGGAACCATTCTAACATTAACCAACTTCAAATTTAGGTTATACTAGGGGGCTTCGCCCCCTAGCCGCTTCGCGGCCCAACCCCGCGGCATTCCTCGCTTCGCTCGGATTGCCTATTTGATGTGACTTCTTCGAACAACATAACATGAATGATGATATGTGTCGTGTAACTGACGAACTAATGCAGCATGGCAAACGCCACGCCCACAACCAAGCAAGACGTGGAGTGGAATACAGCAACGCGTAACGAACGCGTCAAGTTTTATACAATAAAAAAAGAGAAAAATTGTTTTTTTTAACTCTCTGATTGGAATTTTCAATTTTTTTTGCTTGATGACATATCTGCATAATTTTTGCGATTTTTTTAAAAAAATTTATCGAAATCCGTCCATTAGGAGAGGCTGGGCGATTGGAACAACATTTTTTTGACCCTGTTGTTGTTGTTATTTTTTTCTTGTAGCTTTATATATATAATATGTGGCGCATCGTATAATGATATTTTGGCATTTACTCTTTTTGACCTTTTAGCTGTTACCAACTTATTTAGCATTGTGGTTCTTTATGCTCGGATTTCACTTTTTCGATAAATATGGACAAAAGTGCAACTTCAATTATAAAATTCATAAATTCTTATACAGGAATGGAAAATAGAGGAATTTATGTTCATGTGGCAAAAAAAATTTGTTTAAAGATGCAATACAAGTGAAATCATTTCGTTTTGAAATTTCGAGATTCCAAAATCAGTTTCTCTCTATACATATCTCTCTATATATTAAAATCAAAATGAAATCGGTTTTGAGATGCGCGCGCATCCTTGTTTTGAACAGAAGGTATAAAAGGTACATAAAGGATAGCAGCTATACAAAGGAGAAAAAGGTTGTAAATTTTAATAAAAGCCTTGTACATGTGCAAGGGTAAAGTTATAAAATTGTTTTGAGTATATAGCAGGTATAAAAGATATAAAGGATAGCAGGTATACAAAAGAAAAAGAAGGAGATAAATTCCAATAAAAGCTTTGTACATGGGCAAGAGGAAGGGTAAAGTTGTAAAATTTTTTAAAATAGCAGGTATACAAAGGTATAAAGGGGCGAGCCCATTCTGAAAGGAAGAACTCTTGGTGGGGGTAACAAGTAAGAATAAATTGGGTTGCGCAGTTTGGAATGTAGCAGTACTTGTCTGATAAAATAACTTTTTTTTCTTTATTTAATTTTTATTGCGAGCCCCGAAGGAGCGAGGAAGCACTAATATCCTTAAAAAAAAGTTTTGGTGTTTTCGCAGTCGAAATATAGGCCAAGTGGTAGCGTTGTATAAACAGAATATTTTTCATTAGTAGTAGTGTAAGTAGGCTGAAAATGGGACGGAGGTAATAAAATTTTATAACTAATGATTTGGTGAAATTTTACGTTCCTTGTGGTGAAAGTTCACTTGTATTTGGTGATAAAATTTTATAACCTTTGTGGTAGAAGTTCATCCGCATTTGGTTCATCACCAAAGGCAGTTTCACCACAAAGGGTTTCCTCTTCCATTAGAAAACAAATTAACCAAAAGCAGGTAAACTTTAACCACAAGGATCTTAAAATTAGATTACCTCCGTCCTATTTTCATCCTATTCGCATAGCCGGGGTCCTTGGTGTGATGAAGGTACTATAGCGGTAAGTGATGACTATGTTTTTTTTTTTATTCCCAGATAAGGTTGTAAATGACCGATTTACCCAAGACTTTCCAGGGAGGATAGAGGAACAATATTACTCCGGCATTATGGATCTTTATCGTAACATTGCTTTGTGTACACTCCTTACAAAACTGTTATTTTCATTCAAGTTCAGTTATTCAACCATGTGTTGATTTTTATCAATTTGTTATTTATATCAAGTTATGTTAACCAATCAACAGGTGTTATAATTTATTCTGAAACCAACAACCAGTAAGATGGTAAGAATTTTTGTATTTTTATAATTTCAGGCAATATTTTATTTTTATTTAGTGAAATTGAATAAGATTTTACTTATTGCATCATACATACATTTCAGTCAATTGTTTATTTTGCATCCTGAATTTAAAGATTTCATGATGTAGAAGACATATCCATTTGAAATTGATTTGGGCTTCGAAATTTTTTTCGTGAATTCAAAGATTTCATGATGTAGGATATTCCTATTTAAAAATTAATTCGTTTTTGAAATTTATGCATTCCAAATTCAATCTCTGCTCAAAAAATGTGATGTACATAGAACATATACCTACTTTAAAATGATTTCAGTTTTGAAATTTATGTATTTCAAATTTCTCTTTTCCTCCAAAAAAAAAAAAAACTATATACATAATATATAAGAAGAAATTAAATAATATTTTACATATTGCATTGAACCGGGAGGTTCGCCCACGCCGAGTTCCCCCACAGCGGCAACACTGCGAGCGTACGATAAGTGTCGCACTCGGAACCTACCGAGTTGCGTACACAGTTACTATAAGTTAGTATAAGTCTAGTTACCGAGTTGCCGAGCATCCGTACGTTAGTCATCAAGTTACCACCTACCATCGTTACGCGCTGTATTAAGTCGAATCTCGCGTCATATTCTATACTCGTCTGTTACCTCGCGATCGGGTGGCTCATCGAGAGCCGAGAAAATAGTAACTGTGATTGTACCGATGTGTATTTATATTAATTAATACATCGTATCCGACAAGTGTTATTTAATCGTCGTTGTTTGTACCGAGATCTTCTTTCCTGTGAACCTGGTCTGAGCAGGGTGGGCTCAGACAGAGAGAGAGCTACGTGTAAATGAATACGATCTATCTAAACGCGTCGCAGCCGTACCCAGGCACCTCACCATCATTCACTCCTCAAGTACCTTCCATCCCTCCAGTGAAGGAGGAGTAAAACCACAAACCACCCAATTCAGCATTGTTTATAGATTTCAATCAAAGATTTCATAATGCAGAAGGTATACCTATTATAAAACGATTTATGCTTCGAAGTTTATATGTTTCAAATTTACCTTTTGCTCATAAAATTTAAAAGAATTTTTACATTTTGATAATTTCAAGGCAATATTTTATTTTTATTCAACAAAATTGAATAAGATTTTACTCATTTCATTGAACATAAAATTTACTTATTTAAAAATGATTTCAGCTTCTAAATTCGGGTGTTTCAAATTTACTTTTTGCTCATGAAAATGTTTAAAAATCACGAAGTCTTTTGATTAATGTTTCTCATATAATGTAGCAATGCTTACTTTAGGGTGAATAATAGGAAGGTGCCACATGGACTGCATTACGCAACAATGTTCTAAGTGAAATGAGGCGCCATAAACTTTAACTACATCAAGTTTTTGATGTAATGTAAATTATAACAAAGCCAGTCCATCAAACTGAACAAATTTCGCTTGTTTGTCTTTGAAATTATTTAAATAACATGAATGATTTCATTCATTACCGGTTTTCCTCATTAAAAACAAAAATAAGATCGATCAACGAGTCTATGGCGCCTCATTTCACTTAGAACATTGTTGCGTAATGCAGTCCACATATACCTAATTGCCTATATCAAATTTGTAATTTTATTTATAGTATCTAAAAATAACAAATAAGCCACATCATGGATAAGCTTATAAAAAAAATTATCGGGGATGGAAACTGTTTATTTCGGTGTTTAGCGTATCAACATTATAGATGTCAGCAATTCCATAAGAAAGTGAGAACTGAAATTGTACTTTACGTGGCGCAAAACTGGGTTGATTTTGAGCCATTTATTGTAGGAGATTCGTCATTCAATGTAAACATAAGCTTTCATCAAGAGTGTGCTTCGCATATGGGTGCATTAAGTGTTTTTGGAGGAAAAGTAGAAGTATGGGCTTTCGCTAAAATATACGAATACTGGACATCAAATTGAAACAACCCCGTAAGAAAATAAACACTGGAGCGCAAGCTTTGCGTGAATCAAATCTAAATTAACACTCGAGTGCAAGCATTGCGCGGTAAAAGTATTGAAGGTCGAAACTTTTATACGAATGAAGTTATTGTAGATGTCAATCTACTAAATTGTTTACAGGAAAGAAAGCTAAAAATGGATGTCTAAGTACGAAAGGAAAAGAAAAGCTGCTGTTAGGTGATACCCGTAATGCTTTAAATAATGTGAGCCAATTTGTTGTAGGTGACTTAAATGTTCAATGCCAATACTGTGGTGGATTATCTTTTAAAAATGAATCTGGTCGAGTAGCCAACAACTGCTGTCATCAAGGTAAAGTGCATTTACCTCCTTTAAATCCATATCCTTAAAGATTTGTTGCAAAATTCTTCAACACAAGGTATCCAATTTCGATCCAACATTCGAAGCTACAATAGCGCTTTCTCCTTTGCAAGTTTCCATGCAACCTTCTGTGATTTCAAATATAAAGGACCGCCTCTTTTGAAAATTCATGGACAAGTTTACCATATGGGAACATCAAGTCTACACACTGATCATAATCAAGAAATGGACAAATTTATATACAATGATGGACATACTGCTTTACAGTTACGATCTAATTGTGGGAGTACTGACCCTGATATAATGATCAACATAGAAAAATTGTTAAGAAATATAAATCCGTATGCCAAACTATATAAAACTTTGCATGAAAAATATGAAGACTCTGATGCTAACAAAGAATTCACACTAAATTTTGTTCGTTTCAATTGCGATGATAAACGAATTTACAATAAGCCAATAACTGGAGAAATTGCAGCCATTATCATTTCGAAGGATGGAGCAGTTCCTAAAAATATAGATTTTCGTATTTTCCCTAAACATCATAGAGAGTTTGAAATAATGCCTAAAACATCCCAACATGTCAATGCGATGACATTTCCTTTATCATATCCATCTGGCGATTTAGGATGGGGGTACGAAATGAAACAAATGAAAGAAAATAACATTACTATTACCGTTTAGCAATTCGTTCAGGAACGTTTAATCCTTTAATGTATGGTGGTCAATTAACGCAGCAATATGTAATCCATGCTTACATAATAATGGAATCGCAAAGATGGGATTTCATACGATTTAATCAAAGAAAATTACACAGAGAATGTTATCAAGGTTTAGTAGATCATATTCAAAATAATAAAGCTAATTCTGCTAACGCAACGCGCCTTGGAACATTGGTTATACTTCCTTCCGCATATGTAGATAGTCCACGTTGTATGCAGCAGTTATACTTAGACGCTATAGTCTACAGCCCATCTAGAAAAAGTGTTCAACCTGTGGGATTTTTTGAGGACCAAAACATGCAGCTGGCAATAGGTAGATATAGATTGGGCATTAGGAAATATGATAATTTTAGCGATGGTTAGGGTCACAATGGGGGGCTGGGACCCAAAAACCCTCTTTTTTTGACCTTCAAGGAGACCAAAAAACTCAACGGGGTTGGAAAGGGGGGATGTCCACTGAATATAAATATAAGTGCATATCTACTGGCTGCGGTCACAACTGCATTTTATTGCAGTTTTTATGCAATTTTCGCCATTTTTCACACTTAAATTGCTCTATGAGAATAATTATGCCCGGGGACCGAAAAAATCGCTCCATATTGGTAAAGGAATGCATTTCAAATCTACCGAACCCTCGTTCTAAAACATTTGTGGTCACAACACCTAGTAATTACATATTCAAGTGTATGTAAATTCAGCTACAAATGCATTTCTTCAACTTTTTCAAAAAGTAACCTTGCGACCTATCAAAGTGGGTTAAAATTTCGCGTAGAATTCAGAAATCATAAGGAAACCAATTTTTGACCTTATCTCAGAAAATTTAGGGCCAAAATACAATTTCGGGACACATTAATTACAATACTAATAATAGTACAGGTAGGGTTTTGCTTGCTAAGTGGGCTATCAAGCTGAAATTTGTTATATACGTCTGGTATAGCATACTTAACAACGTACTAAAAGTTCATGCGAATCTGGTGTGTGCGACCCGTGATATGGTGGATTTTAGCCCCCCAAAATCAGTTTTTCGCTTATAATTTCTCACCTTTTGGTTTAATCGCAAAAATAGCTCAGTAATATTTTATTCTACATTCAGTTCTCTAGGAAATGATCTATAAAACATATTTTCATGATGAATAGTGGGAGAGCAGTGGCTTCCTGAAGAACGGTGGTATGGTGGAATACTTCAGATACCAGTAATTTTTTCAATTAAAGGCGCAATATGTTATTTATGTGTCATAGTATTTAAGTAAGTGCCGAGATAATATTTTCCCTTGATTTTTGGCTACATAGGTTCTTAAAGGCAATGATACTCGTATGATAAAGCTAGCGAAATAAAAGCCTCCTTTTTAACAAAATGGATTTCAAAAATGTATTCATTTCGAGGAAAAACGTGAAAAAAAAATTATTCACAATCGGGATGTTGCACATTTTTTGGGAGAAATTTGAGTTCATTTTATCACATAAGACTTGATAAAGGAATTCCAAATTTTTACATTTTAGAGCATGCGCTATAAAGTAAGGTTTCCGCCGAAGCACCCGTTATGACGTCATAACCTTGGAACCGCGCATTACTCTTTCAGAGATGAACACGACGAAGCGTTTTTTCACGTTAATTGCGCCTAAACAGCGCTATTTACGTTATAAGCGATAAGGACGTTCTTTATAGAGTAAACTATGAGCTTTGCGATGGTATCATAATTTTTTTCATTGTAATGAATGAAAGTCAGCTCCATATACGGTACCCACTTTCACATGGAGCGAGCTTATAACTGCTTTTTTACATAAGCTAAGATGTTTATGCTGGGGGGCTTCGCCCCCTGGCCGCTTCGCGGGCCAACACCGTGGAATTCCCCGCATCACTCGGATTGCCTATTTGCTGTGACTCCTTCGAACGACATAACATGAATGAAGATATGTGTCGTGTAACAAAAAAACTAACGCCGCACGGCAGACGCCACACCCACAAGCAATTAAGTGGAGTGGAATACGGCAACGGGTAACGAACCGTCAATTTTTATGTAATAAAAAAAGAGAAAAATTGTTTTTTTCAACTCTTTGATTAAAATTTTCAATTTTTTTTTGCTTCATGACATATCTGCATAATTTTTGCAATTTAAAAAAAAAAAAAAAAAAAAAAAACGTACCAAGTCTGAAAACCCCTACCCTATCCTTTCCAAAAACACTTAAGAAGTTGAATTTGGCACAAATGTAGTATTTCTTGAAACGAAATAATCATATAAACACATACTTCTCAAATTATAACTATTTGAGGGTCCTCAAATTATCTTCAAATCTTGATAATCCACCATTTTGGATCCATTTTGACTCAAATTTAAAAGGTCATATTCTGGTCACTAACTAATCTCACACACAAAGTTTGATTATTCTAGGCCGATTTGGTGATGAGATATGGAAGATTCGTGAAATTTCCTGCAGCAATTTCCCCTCCAAAATCACTGAGGAAGCTAAAATCGAAATAGGTTCATCACTTGGGCTCATTTTATCATACGTAGTATTTCTTGCCATGAAATAATCATTTGAACGCATATTTCTCAAATTAGAACAACTTGAGGCTCCTCAAATTATCTTAAATAAAAATTTTTGACTACTCATACCCTCACCACATTTTAGGGTCAATAACCCCCCTCCTTATCTCCTCCAACATCATGTATGGAAGTGAATTGAGGATATCGTATACTTTTCATCTCCTATCTAAGTTCATAATAATTACATTTTTACCAATTTGAGGCTCCTCAAGCTGTACTCAAATTTTGATAATCCGCAATTTTGGGTCCATTTTAACCAAAATTCAAGAGGTCATATTCGGTCACTAACTAACCTCACACACAAAATTTGACCTCTTTAACTTGATTTGGTGGGGAGATATGGAAGATTCAAGAAATTTCATGACTCAAAACGTTTTCAAAAAGCCGTTTTTTGATCTAACTCCTCTCAATATGCACTTAGGAAGCTGAAATCTGGATATGTTAGTGTCCGTGACTCACTCTTTCATATGAGATCAAAAACGAAAAATTTGAGGTATTCGCCCCTTCTCCAGCTTCCTTCAAAATCTGAGTGATCCGCCATTTTGAAATTTTTCGAAAAAACAAAAAAAGAACTTTTGCGCATTTTCAAGAAGAGTCTCTCACCAAATTTTGAGCGAATTTTATAAATACTCGTCGGCGCTACGCGTGGGGGAAATGTATATATACTAGGGGGCTTCGCCCCCTGGCCGCTTCGCGGCCCAACCCCGCGGCATTCCTCGCTTCGCTCGGATTGCCTATTTGATGTGACTTCTTCGAACAACATAACACGAATGATGATATGTGTCGTGTAACTGACGAACTAATGCGGCACGGCAAACGCCACGCCCACAACCAAGCAAGACGTGGAGTGGAATACGGCAGCGCGTAACGAACGCGTTAAGTTTTATGCAATAAAAAAGGGAAAAATTATTTTTTTCAACTCTCTGATTAAAATTTTCAACTTTTTTTGCTTGATGACATATCTGCATAATTTTTGCGATTTTAAAAAAAAAAATTCGTCGAAATACGACCATAAGGAGAGGCTGGGCGATTGGAACAACATTTTTTTGGCCCTGTTGTTGTTGTTATTTTTTTCTTGTAGCTTTATATATATAATATACATACCAAAAAGTTGGACATTTGCCAGATGATTACAAATGATCTGAAACGCAAAGATTTGAAGACCCCACTCTCCCCCGACCTTCCCTTCCCAAATCAGGTAGGCTGTAAAAGCTGTCGTTTTTTTTAAACACTCAGCTAAAAATTATCCAAATCCGTCCATTAGGATAGGCTAGGCGATTGGAACAAGATATTTTTGGCCCTATTTTTGTTTTTGTTTTTTTCTTGTAGCTTTATATGCATGATGATTATGATATACCGCGCGTGTGTCCAAGTGATTCGGATACAATCAACGAAAAAATCTCTATTGCAGTTATTTAAAATTGTTTTTTTCAAATGCAAAGTAATTGTAATGCAGTTGAAATGAGTTCATCAGTCTTAGAATTCATTAAAGTATTTTTTTAAATAATTTCTGATTTAGAAATGGCTGTTTAACCCTTATTATGTTATAAACAAACTGAGATTTTTGCGCTTATTGTACCCGAATTACTTGGACGCACAGTATATATTATTTCTCCACGCGTGGCGTGGGCGGTAATTCATGAAATTTGTTCAAAACTTGGTAAAAGACTCTACTTGGAAATCTAACAAAACGATATTCTTTATTTTTTCTAAAAAATTCAAAATGGCGGATTACTCAAATTTTGAGGGGCATATGAAAAAGTGAGTCACAGACACCAACATACCTGAATTACAGCTTCCTAAGTGCATTTTGACGGAACTTGGAGCAAAAACCAGTTTTTTGAGGAAATTTTGTTTTTTGTGGCCTGCGCGTAGCACCGGCGGGTATTGATTAAATTTGCTCAAACTTTGGTGAGAGACCCTTCTCACAAATGCGAAAATATACTTTTTTCTTTTTTTTTTTTAAAATTGAAAATAGTGGCTCACTCAAATCTTGAGGAATGCTGGAGGAAGGGTAAGTAGCTCAAATTTTTTGTTTTTGATCTCATATGAAAGAATGAGTCTTGGACACTAAAATATCCAAATTTCAGCTTCCTAAGTGTATTTTGAGAGGAGTTAGAGCAAAAACGACTTTTGAAATTTCTTGAAACTTCCGTATCTTTTCACCAAATCAAGTTAAAGAGGTCATACTTTGTGTGTAGAGTTAGTTGGTGACTAGAATGTGACCTCTTGAATTTGAATCAAAATAGATTCAAAATGGCGGATCATCAAAATTTGAGTGGAGCTTGAGGAACCTTAAATTAGTAAAAATGTAATTAATATGAACTCATATGAATACTGAGGATAGGAAATATACCATATTCCCAATTCATTTCCATACATGATGTCAGGAGGGGTTCGGGAGGGGTTATCAAACTTGAAATGTGGTAGGGGTACACGAGAGGTCGAAAATTTTTTATTGCTACGCCATAAGACAAAATTAGGCTAAGTGACTAACTTATTCAGATTTTAGCTTTCCAAGTGAATTTGGAGGGGAGTTAGAGCAAGAAAGTTCATGAATCATCCATATCTCATCACCAAATCAGCTTAAAAAGGTCAAACTTCGTGTGTAGGATTAGTTAATGACCAGAATATGACCTATTCCATTTGAGTCAAAATGGATCTAAAATGGTGGATCATCAAGATTTGAAGATAATTTAAGGATCCTCAAAAGTTATAATGAGAGAAGCATGTGTTCATATAATTATTTCATGGCAAGGAATACTACGTTTGTTTCGAATTCAACATCTCAAGTGGTTTTGGAAGGGAAAGGGTAGGGGTTTTCAGACTTGGTATTAGGTGAGGCCTATAGTCATGAAGGGTTAAGCAAGTTTATTACCAAATCAAAATAAGCTCTAGTTAAAAACCCAGCTCCAGTAATGCGGCATGGCTGCTTCCAGTTTTTTTTTTTTTTCGTTTAGATGTTATGGGGTCTCGAGAAAGATTACATTTTCTTGGTGATGGCATATTTTAAATCTCAAGCAAGAGATACCAAAATGAAATTGAAAAAATAAAGTGAAATTCCAAAAAAAAAATGAAACAAAAAATGGCATATTAACCCTGGGCTGACAACCAGTAACAAAACAACCGGGTGCCAAAAATGGCACTATCATGCTTATTCTATATTTAGAAGACTTGAAACTTATGATGGACTTAACTACTTATACAGAAAGATTTCGTCAAGAATATCATATATTAATGGTAGCCGACAACTTATAATTCATTAGAATCCACTTGAAGAAAAATCTGATGGTGAATACTATGCTAATACCCGAAAATACATTAAGGTGTTGTTTTGGCACCCGGTTGTTTCTTTTCATAAAAATACACAGTAGCGCCATTTTTCGCACTCATTGTCAGGGCAGGGTTAAATGTGAAATTCAATTTTTGTGATTAAAATACGTTGCATGCGTCAATTTACATAAACATTACACCGGTCAATAGTTGCGTAAAATAACAACACTGGTTGGAATACCAGCACCTCCAGCACCCGCCCTCATTCCCACGTAACGCACTCACTTCAAAACAAAATCGCAGCTCGTCTTGCCTTCGGACTCGTTACGTTACACGGCCGTGTATAATGAAATCACAAAAACTTTGAAGGTAAAGTGCAGCTTTTTGAAGGGAAATTTTGAAAAACTACTTTCGTGTGGACCATCTACACATAGATGTAAATGCATAGATAAAGTTTCAATCAATTTCATTGGGCCGTTTAGCCGTGATGCTGTGACAAAGGTTTCGAGTTTCCATTTATAAAATAGATGTTATCTATGAGGAGGGTCTAGTTTCGTAGACGACACTATAGGCTTAACTTCGTGCAATAGATATTTTTTTTTTTTGAAAATTTACTTGTAAACATTGCATCATTTGATACATAGACGACCAGCTAATTTTCCTTTATTAGCAATATCAGCAAACGATATGCTTTCATACAGGATACAATCACCTTAATAACATTTCTTCGCGTAATCTTGCAGCAATATTGCTTGTGTTTGTTTTATCACGATTTCAATAATGTCAGTGAATTCATTAATATAATATATGTAGTCGCTGAGGATCATTACAGGAGACTGCGATGAAAAATTTTTGTTTTTTGCGGGCAACTTCAAACCGAATCATTATCTATACCCTTCTCTACGAGAATGATCAGTTGTTCAAATCAGTTTTTTAATCCATCATCTTTCTTGTTCTTTAGTTTCTTTTTCATTACTACGTAATGGTGGCGGTCCACCTTGGTTCTTTTTTTAGTGTGCAGCTGCTGCCAGAATGCGGGACCGGTATACACACTAGTGTTTTTTAACAAGTAGACTCAATATTTACTCATACGATACGATCATATACGAACACGTATTCTATACAAACAGACTCACTACTGCCAACAATAGCGAACATACAACTTATCGCTATGGCATACAATGCGGAACTGACGAGATCACATGAATTAGTTTTTATGCGGAATGAACAACTAAATTAACGTTATACTAATACAGCTACAACGTAGGACACCACATCACATTTCTCCGATTCATTAGCGAATAAAAATATGGACGCATACAACTGATTTGGAGAAAAAGCAGTTCAGTATGAAAGCTTTACTAGTTTAGCTTTAAAACGTAAGGAGAGGTTTTCATAAGAAATAACTATTTTTGCATAATACCTGACTATTTTCCAAGAGCCAGATGCAGACATTCGTGTATGGAACAACAAATGTATTGGCCAGCACAGTTGAGAGAATGAAAAATGGTGTAGTGTGAGAGTTTGAAAACTGACTTTAAAATAACTGGAAGGTTTCTAGGTGGAATGAACGACGAATATAATGCGCGTAGATATTTTATAAGAAGTCAGCTTCTTCTACTTATTAGTAATGAGAAAACGAAGGTATGTGAAGCTGATATTTACATCAGGGAAAGTTTTTTTTTGATCAGTTATCTTTAGATACAATAACTTGAACTTGATTTCGTTATTCACTACACGCAATTTATGCTAGTGAAAGAGGACATATAATTTTCTTCATTTTAGCTTCCTAAAGGGTATAACAGGATCAATAAAGAGTTTTAGGCCCCAGAATGGATCTTGACGAAACCTACTCTAAAAGTTCACCCATGATAAGAAAATACAATGACAAAAATTTTGGGCCCTTGGCGCAATTATTTTGAGGGGAGGGGCAAAATGTGTTTTTCAAAGTTAATTTTCCAGCTTTTCGTCATTTGTGAATAAAAATATCAAGTTTTTTTTTAGATCAATTCTATAGAGTGAGGGGAACCTTAATTTTTTTTTTCAAAATTTTTGAGCCATTTTTCACCGAGTTATGGCGTTTTGAAAAATTTGAGCCACAATTTTCTAAAGAAATTTCGGAGATACAGTAGCCTTTTTTCTTTATATATAAAATGTGTAATTCAGTCTAAATTATATTATAATAATTTCAATAAATTGGAGTTAGAGCAACGATGTCAAAAAACTAGACGATACTACTAGAGTATCTTGAAAGCGGACTTTACCTAATTATGCTATTTTAAAGAAAGTTATTCTAATAATTAATTTTTTTACATAAATAAATAAATTTTCTGAAATTCAAAAGTTCTACCAACTTCACTTATCCTCAATTTAATCAAGTATTAAACAAAACATGACCTCACATAATTTGTTTTTTTTTTTTTAAATATAAAATTTGGAATTGTGTGAGGTAAGGTCATTTTATGTTCAAACCGATCTAAAAAAACAATAATTTTACGCGGTTTCACAGAAAAAAAAAACCTGATTCCACGTTAAATTATACTTCCTCACGATCAACATGCTTTCAAGTATATCAACTTTTCTTCTTTTTCACCTCCTCGGTTCGGAGGTTGATTATACTCTTTTTTTTTAATTCATATTTTGAACTGCAAATTAAAATTACGTGGCGTCACGTTATCTCATGTTCAATCGACTTCAAAAATCAATCAACTCTAGAGACATACTCATTCCAACACTTCCCAAAATTTCGAGCCAATCTGTCAACTTTTACTCTAGTTATAGTGAGAAAACTAACGTTTACAAAAAAACGTGACCTCATGCTAAATCACCCTTCCGCAAGTTGAAAAACTAATAATCGCTGAAAGTTTACGTACTCTATCTATTTCCCGAGTTCGATGTCGATCGCTCTCGACTCAAGCCCCGTCACGTCACGTCACACCACGCCAACTCACATCCACTCAAGTCCAGGAAACACTTAATTCCAAAACTGCTACGCCTAAGGCTCTTTCAGCCATCCGCACCACATTCTCATAAATTTTCGATACAAAGGGAGAAACCGTGACCTCACGCTTTATTGAATTAGCTCACGTTGTAATGAATTAGAAATCTGATTATTTATAAAGATCAACCATTCCTTCCTGCTATCATACAGGAACCAAAACATCTCAAATCACGCCTCCCCATGCTTCATCACTTCCAAAAACTAATCAGCTCTAAAGCATCACTATCCTTACCCTTCCACAAAGAGTGCCTACTCATGCAAAACTCACGTCCGATCACCTCATAAAACTAATCATCTCTCAAACTATTCTACCCTCAACTTCTTTCATCTTCTAATCATTCTGTTCAATTTTTCCCGATTTATCATGAGAACACAAAAACCTCAACTCATGCATCCTCTCGTCAACTCATGTCCCACCACACTCAAAAATTAATTGGCTTTAATGATCACTAACCTTAGCTTTCTTCCATGTTTCAATTCAATCTATCAACTTTTATCGTAGTTATTGCGCGAGAACAAAGAAACCATAATTCATAATCATCTTCAGACTGTCATTACCTTTATCCTTCTTTCAACTTTCAAATCGAATTCTCAACTTTCACTCAAGTTATCGCGCGAGAACCAGAAAATCTTTACACACGCCTCCTCACGTCCCACCACGTCCAAAAACTAATCAGCTCGAGAACTCACCTACCTCAACCCTTCCTCCGAATTCGGTTTCCATTCGATCACTTCTAATCAAGTTTTCGCGCGAGAACGCGAAGAAAAAATAAATAAATAAATAAATAAACTAAGAAACTAAGTGAACGCAATAACGGATTTATCATAAAAGTTAAGTCTGCTAAAAATGAAAACTGACCACGCATTTTATATGTCGCACAAAGATATTAGGGTGGAGTGAAAAAAACCGTTCTTCAATTTCGATAAAATTTCAGGAGATGCTTCACTTTGAGTTGAAAGTCCTCCATAAAAAATTTCAGAATACACGCACTATTTGAGGGCGAGATAGAAGTCCTCAAAGTAGGATTATTTTCGAAAAAAAGTGATGTTTTTCACCTCTGTAGCTTCGGAATCGATACATAACAATAACCACACAGGGCTAGAAAGGTGCAGTTTGAGTTTTAACATCTCCCTAGCCTACCTGCAGATCGATTGGAGAGCTATCTTGATCACCTAAACTAGTGGTTGAAAAGTTGATTTTGTAATGGGGACAATGTATGACTATGTCTATTATAATAAAAGTCATGTGAAATGAAAATTTTACAATGCAGTGTTACCAATTTTTCACCATCAGGATTAGCTAATTTTTGGTTTTATGCCCAAAATCATTCTAAAACGCCACCAAAAAAAATTGATATTCCTTATGTTGAGATTTCAAATTTCTTTTCTAATTTTGGTGATCTAGTGTTATCAGCCTCTTTTTATACAAATGTAAAGGTATTTCATTTTTTCTCGCCTCCTCTACGAAGTAGAACACCTATTACCTACAAGGTGAAGAAGACAATTTTTTCAATTTTTCGACTCTTTCAAGAAAAGTGAATCTAATTTTGATTAATTCTTTTCATTTTTATTTTAATGATACATAATTTTTGAATGTGCCCCTACAATGTTGCCTAAATCGTTGCTGCTTTCAATTCTATATGAAAAATGTAATGATTTTTTTAATGAGAATCATGAAAATAGACATCACATAAGGTTGGGATTTTTTTGAGATAGGTGTATGATTGCAATTTAGAAGTGAAAGAAAAGTATGATAAATGTACGAATTTTCGATTTTTTAATAGGATAATCGCCTATAAAAACACGAAACTTTGGTTAAATTTATGTTAATTTGTTTATCTTGTACGATTAATGATCTTACTATTTTTTATTTTTTTTTTTTTTGGATAAATTTAGCAAAATGTCTGTTAGAACCCCAACAAAAATTAATCATTAATACTGTCATTAACTCATTACACAGGGAATGCTGTTTCATTCACTTTTTCATTATTTAATCATTTTTTTTTTATTTATAGAATTTAAATTACGCATAAAAAGTAAAAAAACACAATATTTCGCAAAAAGAAATCCGCTACTAAAATGTTTGCGCTCTAGGCGTTGCCTAGCGTCTACTTCTTTTTATGGTTAATACGCCTTGTCCCCATCAAAATGGCAAAAAATTCACAAAAAAACAAAATCTTTGAGAAATTTTTAAGTAAAAATCGTCAATCTTCAACTTTTCAACCCCTAGGTAGGGCGATCAAGATGGCCTACAATCGATCTGCAGATAGGCTAGGGAGATGTTAAAACTCCAACTACACCTTCCTAACCCTGTGTGGTTACGGTTATGTATCGATCCCGAGGCTACAGAGGTGAAAAAGCGCACGTTTTTTTTTTTTTTTTTTTTTTCGAAAATGATCCTACTTTGAGGACCTCTATTTCCCTCCAAATGGTCCGTGTATTTTGAAATTTTTTATGGGGGACTTTCAACTCAAAGTAAACCACCTCCTGAAATTTGATCAAAATTGAAGAACGATTTTTTTTCACTTCACCCTAATATCTATGCGCGAAACGAACAATGCGAGGTTAGTTTTTATTTTTTTGACAACTTTGCACCAACTCCAACTTATTGAAACTTTTATAGTATAGTTCAGATTGAATAACACATTTCATAAAAAAAAATGGCTACTGCACCTCCGAAAGTTCTCAACAAAATAGCGGCTCAAATTTTTCAAAACGCCTCGATGAAAAATATATAAAAAAAAAAAACACGAAGTTTTTATCAACAAATGGCGAAAAGCTAGAAAATAAACTACGAAAAATACATTATAGCCTCTCCTCTCAAAATAATTGCGCCAGAGGTGCAAAATTTTTGTCAGAGTATTTTCTCATCATGGGTGATCTTTTGGGGTAGGTTTCGTCCATTCCCGGCCCATAAAACCCATTATTTATTCAGCTATACCCTTTTAGGCGAGTTATTGCTACACATCGCGTTTTAAATGAGCACACCATAGTTGTTTATATTGGTACAGATCTGAAAAGAAATTAATAAATAAACACACATACTTACTTTTGAATTACGTTGAACACGTTCGTGTTGATGGGCTGCGATGTGTTGCTTCCAACGAAATAAATAAGGATGCGATTTGGCTGAGGCGTTCAAACTGGTATCACTACCATCGTCTACATCTTCTTCATTACTATAATAACTATTACTATTGCGCTTATCGTTATAATCGTCGAAATTCAACAAGGAGAATACTTCAAAATCGTCGTTTGTCAATTGATATCCATTCACGTAACTAAAATTAGCTAAACGTGAATTTAATACTGATAACACATCGTCTTCGTTTTGAGATCTAACCTCATCGGTTTCAAGCCAAACGCCACAGGTTTTCGTAAGAGCTGAGAATAAAGCATCTTTACTTTCAGCCAGACGACTTTTACCGCAATTAGAAACCATACTTTCCGTTTGAACATTTTCAGTCAAATACATTAAAGCAAATTTGACCGCGTTCCAAATTTTATTGCAAAAAAATCGGTATCCCTGCACACGTAAGATATCCAGGTTAATGTCTCTAGCTGGAAAACAAAGAGCATAACGAAAGCCTATCAACAACCTTGTTCGTTTAACACGTTGATGTGACGTTAGGAAGCGACAACACATAATAGGAAACAGGTCAACACAGATCACAATTGCACTACATAATACTGCGCATACCTTGAGACATATAAGCGCAAAGCGCAAACCGTAAAGCGTCTGTTCCGCATTCAGGAATTCCGTTAGGATAATCTTGTTTTTGACCAGTTTTCGCTTTTTCAATTTCTTTCGGATCGAGATTACTGTTATGTAACTGTTGATGTAATTTTTCCAAAGTAATACCCTGAATTACATCCATAGGATCAACCACATTACCCAATGATTTGCTCATTTTTCGTCCATGAGCATCCCTCACCATCGGATGAAGAAAAACTTCTCTAATGATCAAAAGGCATCAACTGAATAGAATATAATGCAACTATGCTACCACAATCATGACTTCAATGCTGTTTTGGGAGCTTACTTGAATGGTAACTGGTTCAGCAGTCGTTGCCCCAAGAAAACCATCCGCGCAACCCAAAAAAATAATATATCATGGCCAGTTTCCAACAGTGTATTCGGATAGAATATTTTCAAATCGTCAGTCTGAAGAAAGAAAACAAAAACAAAAAATTAAATAAACAACATAATTCAACATATAATATCATTTGTGTGACTCATGAAATAATAAAGATACATATTTGTTGTTCCAAAAAAAAGCAGCCATGCTGCATTACAGGAGCTGAGTTTTTTAAATGGGGCTTCTTTAAGGTTTAAGATTGCAATTGCTAACCTCTTCATGTCTACATACGCAACTCGCAGAACCAACTCTGAGGTCAAACTTCGTGTGTAGGATTAGTTAATGACCAGAATATGACCTATTCAATTTGAGTCAAAATAGATCTAAAATGGTGGATCATCAAGATTTGAAGATAATTTGAGGATCCTCAAAAGTTATAATGTGAGAAGCATGTGTTCATATGATTATTTCATGGCAAGGAATACTACGTTTGTTTCGAATTCAACATCTCAAGTGGTTTTGGAAGGGATAGGGTAGGGGTTTTCAGACTTGGTATTAGGTGAGGCATGTAGCCATGAAGGGTTAAGCAAGTTTATTAACAAATCAAAACAAGCTCTAGCAATGGGGCATGGCTGTTAACGTTTTTTCAAATTCAATATAATTCATAAGATCATATTCAGGTCGCAAACTAACGCTACACCCAAAGTTTGACCTCTTTATGCCGATTTTGTGAGAAGATTCATGAAATTTTATGTGTCAAAACTTCTTCAAAAAGCTGTTTTTTACTCTAAATCCTCTCCAAATGCACTTGGGGGACTGAAATTTGGATATGTTGATGTTCTTAATTTAATTTTTCACAAAAATTCAAAACCAAAATTTTGAGTAATTTGCTCATTCTTCAGCTCTTCTCAAAATTTGAGTGATTCACCATCTTGGGGTGTATCTACATTTTCAGCTGAGTTCTTAACTAAAAAACGACAGCTATTACAGCCTACCTGATTTGGGAAGGGAAGATCGGAGGGAGTGGGGTCTTCAAATCTTTAATGAGTGATTGGGCTCTATTATATCTCAAAGTCAACTTCATACGTGATTTTGTAGGGGAGGAGGAGGGCATATCGTCCTCAAAATGAGGTAGGGGTAAATGAAGGGTCGAGAATGTTTCATTATGGTTTCATACGATTTAGGGAGACAAGTTGACTAATGTAAACATCTATTCTCTGAAGGCATTGTGAAATGAAAATCTCGAAGCACTTTTTTCAGATTTTTGATTCGACTCAAAATGGGGTTTTACTCAAATTTTGAGCTGAAATAGGTTTTTTAATAATGAACGTATGCATACATATTCGTGCAGTGTAAAAGAACACGTTTCTAAGTCTTTTTGGACTTACAAAAATACATAGATAAAGTTTTTCTGTCTTGCATTGAGTATAACTTGCCAGAAGGGCGGTTTCACTGGCTAGTATAAAATTATGTTACGGTGATATCCTCTTAGTTAGTTAATCACCTAGCGCTGCAACCAGTCAACGGTTGTCCCTTTACTCTTTATCAAACTTGCATGCGCAGCGGTGAAATACTGTGAACCATTACGCATTCACTGTTGACGTCACATCATGTATAAGCGGTTGCTTAGTCCCTGTTCGCCTTAAAAATGTGTGGCTATTTTGTTCTTTATGGCATTACACTTAACATTGACTGCAAATCTGGAAATTAATTTTGTCTGCAACTAGCGCAATGATTTTAATTTTGTTTACAATTTTTGATGAATGCATAATATCAATGCAGCTCTCAAAAATATGTTCCAAAAAGTTTTAATGGTGAAAATATTATTAATTACCTTCTAAAACCCATGTTTTTTTGGTGGTTTTGCTACGCAAAATTCAGGAGAATGTGGTGTTGCAAATTATACGTAAAACTGTTGAATGGTAGCTTTATAATGGTGAAAAATCAACGACGATTTCAACAGACAAAATTGTATTGGAAGTATTCTGTGGTAACTCTTCATCGATTTCGATGATTTTTATCTTATTTTCATTGTAAAAGGGTTCATTAAAAATAAACTGCGTGACTTTTTTTTTTTTGATTTCTTTCAAACTCTCAAAAATGCTTCAAGAACGTGAAGGTATATTATTTTAAAATGTGTAAACGGAAGAAAATCGAAAATAACACAGCATGCAACTTGAAATACTTCATCACGACACATGCAAGTATGATTAGAGGTAAACAACGACATTACATATGCACAGATAAAGCTATCCGTACAATTGAAAGACAGAAAAAGCATTACCAGTTACACGTATTAATACAAACTCACATCATCTGGCCAGCCGAAAATAGAAAACGGAAATAATGCGGAGGAAAACCATGTATCCAGGACGTCACTATCTTGTACCAATGAAATTTTTGTGATTTCTATTCCAAATTTCTGCGCAGCTTTTTCCTTAGCTTCCTTCTCATTTCGACCACAAACCCATCGTTCTTCATCTACCTACAAAATTTTACACGAAAGCTTCAATATTTCAAAATAAATGCCTCAATGGATTAAATTATGCGCTCTCCGAAGACAGAACAAAAAAATAATAATAATAATGATAATAATAACAAGAAATTACCAGCATGCGATACGAAGCAAGTTTACCGATTTCACGCATTCGACAACTGCTTCCCTAAATGTGTTTGCGTAATGTATGATGGTCCTTTTTCATGAACTTCTCGTGATACCACAGGTTAACCATACACAGATAGCTTACAGTATATACGAATTTATCATTCATTACGTTGAATAAGAAGCCAGAAAGTTTTTTATTAACATCTGTGAAAAGAATGAGTTCGAGTGTTCCGTAATGGTTTATTCGAAAAAGCTTGACATTTTAAACATGATTCATTTTTAAAACCTTATTGCCATCGATGTGAGTCTCGAGTTATTTTAATAAAACTAATTAATTTTTCAAAGTTTCAGAGCGCTCTATGTGAACGAGCTCCAGTACTAAAAATAAATTTGACTTATTGCTTGATTTTTTGCAAATATCTCAAGAGAAAATATTAGATGGAAAATTTACAAGTAGCTCATTCGAAAGAGCATAAAATTCTGCATGTGTTCTACCTTAAAAAAGAGTTGTTATTGATTACTTTTTCAGATAATTCATAGTAAAGTGAAAAATCGTTTTTCAAAATTAATTCTAAATGTAAATTGATAACAGTAATTTTAGAAACATTAAATCATTTTGCATCTCAATCTATTCAAAATGAGCCGTTTGCAAACCTTCTATTTTGGATTGTTTCTAAGATATTAGTAAAAAACGATTCCACCTCAGTTTTTGAGTGATAAAAATTTAACATACGGTGAGCTATGTATGTGTGGCTAATCTATGGCGATAAACTAGTTGGACCACTTTTGGAGATCAACGCGATCACACTTGCATGAACTGCGGTAGAGGTGAGCACAAGGCTAACAACTATACTACTCATGCCAACTTTAGAGGGGCTCGGTGTAATACAACCCCTCCACACAATTTTCACTGCATTAGGACGATTGTGAATTGAATTAATGGGGATGTTACATAAAAAAATAAATTCACTTAAAAACTAATGGAAATGGAAGACGGGAACCTAAAACTTACGTAATTGTTAAAATTTTGAAAATTGGTAGAATAGATCGCGAGAAATAATTTTTTACATTTTGTTTGCAGCGAAAACGTACCCCGATGCGCACCCTTTAGTTGTGACGCCATTGCTATTATAGAGATCAACATGGAGAAGCGTTTTCTCAAGTTTAATGCGCCTAAACGGCTCGATTTACATTGCAGGTGATAAAGACGTTTTTTTTTTTTTTTTTTTTTTTTTTTAGAGCAAACTATGAGTTTTCCGACAGTATAATAATTTTTTCAATTTAATGAATTTGAAGCAAGATACGGCTTCGTCAAGTTGATGGTAAAATTAGTTCTCATTAAGATGGGTTCAGTTTTTGCAAAATGTGGAAAGAAGGAGTCGGCGCTGAACTTTATGAATCGTTCATGTTAAATGAAAATTTAGCTATTAATGGAGTTTTTCTGAGAAATAGCGAGTTTGGGTGGATTATTTCGGGACTATATGTTGTGAAAAAGTCCTTGGAAAATAAATTTTGCAACTATCAGATTCGCATAATGTGTATAAATAAATTCGTTATTCTCGAAATGTTTATACAGTACGACTTTTTACCTTGCAGCTTTATATATATGATACACCAATCAATAATACATATATTCTTATTTTATTTCTTCATTCAATTACACCAAATGAATAGTGATTTCTGTTGCAATGATACTCGTAAATGTTTCATCAATGTAAATTAAATCACTGCATACCAGAAAAATTACTGAAATAAAAGTAACAAGTGACATTCCCTTCTTTTTTTGAAACTTCAAACTCTTTAAAAAATCAGATAAAATGCAGTACTTTTTTGGCTTTCGCAGATAAATTCACGTTGCAAGCTGCCGTTTTAGGTAGGGACATTCTTTTCAGAAAATTCGTAGTTGCTCGGTTTTTGGCTGGTTGGTGCTTGCTAGTCACTAGTTGTCGAGTTGCCCCTTATGTAGGTGTACAGAGTATACTTAACGTAAAACATGATTTTTGTGGAATATGCAAAGGAAGACCGACCGTATACGCAGATGTATTGCAAGATAACATGACGCATATGACAATGTTGCACTGCGTTTTTTTTTTTCAAATCTCGCCATAGAACATACAAATGCTAAATGCATATAATATTCAGAATACACATGATAAAGTCCGAACATATACCTCACAATAACACGAAGTGTGAAGCGCATGAGCGTGGTCTTTCTTAGAGTGTGTTTAAATCTTTTTTATGGATGAGCTATCATTATATACTAGAGTACCACCATTAAAACATAAAGTTGGACCGTGCATTTACAGGGATGTAATGTCCAACCATCTTGAGTAACACAAACAGGCGCGTACATCATGTACAATACGCAGTTGGGCAATTTAAAAAATGTATATGCAAAGGTAAAACTAAATATGCTGTACAAATTACAAATGCAAACTAACCGAACAATTTTCATTTGAATCTTCGACGAATACTCGATACGCAGGAATACGATGGCCCCACCACAGCTGACGAGATACGCACCAATCTCTGCATCAAAGAAGAAAAATCTCATATTGTTACAATACTCTTTTTTTTCTTTCTCTCTTCTCAATTAATCAATAATTCGACTGTGTATTAATATTAGCACATAGCCGTTTGCAGCTTGAAAAAAAAATTATATAAACATACAATAACTAAATAGCCAACCTTAGGTAAAATATGTGGTATACACGAAAAATGATTCAAGATACATAACGGTATGTTCCATAAGTTAGATGAATGGAGCTATAAAAACAATATGAGAGGAGCAATTTTTGTGAAACCTTAGGTACTAATACTAGCATCCCTTGCTAACACACATGCCAAATTTCAAGACTGTAGACGCTTTTTTCCTAGGATTAGAACAAATTTTCTGGAAGTATCTCATACTGTACAGTAACTAATCAAAAATGTAGTACAACGTAATACTATCACATTTTGTTTTGAAGCGGGATCAACTGAAACAAATATATTTGAAATGTTATAAAAAGCTTATGATGAATCGTGTATAAAGGAATCAGCTGCATACGAGTGGGAAGGGAGGAAGTACAGGATGAAAAGGGATGTAGTCGACACTTTTAAGATCAGAATGGGTGAAAACCTGTTCGAACTGGGGCTTCAACAAAGGAAAACCAACGTGCCACACACTGTCTAACCACCTGAAGATGAGGCATTTCCAAAATCATTGTTCAAAGAATTCTATAACAAGATTTGAAAAAACGAAACGGGTACGCTGGAATTGTCGTGCATAGGCTGAAGATAACGTTTATTACCCAACAGATGATTTTCAGTACTCAATTAACCTTACGAATTATTGAACTCCGGAGTCCGGTTGACTATTTCGCTTTTTAAAAACAATAATTGCAGATAAAAGGAACTCGTTGAAGAAACTGAAAATGGAATTACCGCGCAGCTAAAGGTGATTTTACAAAAGGCTTTTCAAAAGGTCATACGTGTAGAACAATTGCAAGCGGCACTCACCGTTGCAATGATGTTGGAAAGGACCATTTTAAATAATATAATGAGTCAATGAATAAATAGATAATTTTTCTTTTTATGTAGTCCCTATAGCTCAATTCTGCGCACTTATGAGGCATACCGTGTATAAGGCTTTTAAAATTTATTGTTCAGAGAAAACAGATCATAAATTCAAATCAGATAAATCATACAAAAAGGTGTAAATCGCTTTCAAAAAACGTGAGCAGCCATTCCACATTACTAAAGCCAAAGGGTACACCCGAATTAGGGGTGATTTTGGCCACAAGCGCTTTTTGCTCCTATACCCCTCAAGTGATGTGCCTAGACTAGAAAAAAATTTTCGCCGAGTTTTGGATCCCTACCCCCTCCATTCCAGTTCCACAACCATTTTATTGTCGTTTTTTCACGAATTTTTCATTTCGTTCAGTCGCACATAAGTAGGTATAATATTGGCGCATCTAAGATAAAATTTTGAGTAATTTTGGTTCATTCCTTCATGGAGTCTTGGCCATTTTAAATTTTCAACAGTAAAAAATACCATAATAGCGAAAAACGACCCCGCTTTATAGCCTCTGGATCAATTCATAACCATAGCCACATTGGGCCATTCAAAGAGCCCAATTTGAGTTTTTACATCTCACTAGCCCATAAGCAGATGGATTGGAGGCCATCTTGATCACCCTACCTAGTAGTTGAAAAATTGCAGATTGACGATCCAAACAAATGTGAGATTTCTTCTATTAAGATTTTAAAATATTTACCATTTTTCATGATACAGTGTTACCAACAATTTTTTTGAGCATTTTACAAAGATTTTGGGCATAAAACCCAAAATTTACAATTCAAATAATTGCTACAGAGAGAAAAAACCATGTTCTTTCGAAAATTACACTATTTTTAGGACCCCTATTCTCCCCCCAAATGGTCGGTGGGTTCTGAAATTTTGCATGGAAACTTTCAACTCAAGGATAACCACCTCCTGAAATTTAATCAAAATTGAAGAACATTTTTTCTTTTTCCTTCCACCCTAATACTTATAATATTATAAAGGTAGAAGACGTGTGGAACGTTTACTGCATATTATACGAATGTAGTTATGTAACTTTTTTGAAACACAATAATTAACAGCGGAGATCATTTGCACTCATCTAATAAAAACTATTTGAGACTCCTCAATTCATCTTCAGATTGTCAAGATCCGCCATTTTGGATCCATTTTGACCTACATTTAGGAAGTTACATTCTGGTATCTACATAACTCAACACACAAAGTTTGACGATTCTTGGTGGATTTGGAGAGGACATATGGAGGATTCATGAAAGGGCCTCCCTCCCATTAAGTACGTGAAATCGGCCCTTGATGCAAATTTTGTTCAAAAGTGGTTCCAAATGTTACTTGGGACCTAAAAACATTCCACCTAAATTTTTGAGCTCCCTACTCCCACCCCTTCCAGAATTATTGTACTTTATATGCTAAACATTCAATTCGCGATATTTCCAGAAGGAACGAGGGGAAATTTTTGAAATTTTCACAGATTATATGTAGTACATGTATCTTCGTATGATAATTTTTTGAATTTTTTTTTGAAATTTTTTCCTCATTTTTGAGGAGGCTGAAAATTTCAAAAAAATAAAATAAAAAAGATTTTGGGGGAGTGCCATAACTTCGTCATACCCTTAGGTACAACATATAATTTTCTCAATGTCCCTTCGGGGGGTGCAACATGCTGAAAAACAATGAAGTTTGAATAAAAACGTGTATTTTTCAACTACCGCCCGCAAAGATAACACTTATAGCCAAGTCATTTTAGGTTCTGAGCTAGAAAAAATTACTGAAAAACTGATTTTTACAATACATGGGAAGAATGCCTTTCTAAGTAATATACCAAGAGTTGCATCCCCTACCTTTCCGGCTAAATGTGCGAGGGGGCAATAACCTCTGAAAAAAGTGGTTTTTTGCTTATAGCTCTGAAAGGAGTAGAGGGAGGGGTTAATTAAGCCAGTAAAAAAATTTTCTTCGTTCATTTTTACTATAAGATTATGTCCAAAATAGCGGGAGGAGGGTTAATGTTACAATATATTAATAATTTCATTGCTTTTTATTTATATGATAATAATGTCTGTTCAGAAAAGGAAATTTAACCAAATCAAAATCATTTTACACATTTATTACATAGCTAAGAGCTCGCCTTTTTTTTTATGTCTTAATATGATCCCATACTGGGGGGTAAATCCACAAAACTTTACATTTTACATATTTTAAGCGAATTACGTACATTATGGCACAATGAATGAATACTAAATATCGATAATTTTCTTTTCCGAAAAGACATTATTACCATATAATTGAAAAGCAATGAAATTATTAATACATTATAACATATGAAAATCATCTTTCGCCATTTTTATGAATACACATTATACGTAAGTATAAAAAATATGGAGATGATTACTTGTACTCCCATATTTTGGGCCCATTTTGGTGCTTCGCGAGAAACACCAGCACTTCTTTTTATAGAGGGAGCGAGCGACCAATGGAGGTAGGGGCGCAGCCTCCAGCTGGCAGCGCTAAGCACTGCTAATATATATGTAGAGTTTTTTCTTCTCTTTCTTCGTTTATTTAACTAGTGATTTGTGGCCCTCCCCACCCCGTCCTGTATTTTTTATCTAGTCAACTTTGTTCTTTTTTAATATTTTGTATGAACAAATTGCTCAACGAAATAGATTCGCGTTTTGGATGAGAATCACGTCTCGCGTTCGTTATTGTGTGCGACGGTAAGCCGCCGCTACAGTGTGCCCCCAGATAATTTTGATAATGAGAAAAAAAAACTGAAAAAAAATCAATTTTTTAAGAGTTTTTTTCAAAAAATTCATTTTGAAAATTTTTATTTCACGAACTACGAATGATAAGAAAGTGCGATTAGTTTCAACTCGTAAAGCATGCAGTGAAGTTTCTCTAATATAAGCATGGTGGGGGATAGGGGAAGTACCAAAAAAGATATGAGGAAATTAGTACTGCAAAACATGCGGAAAATAAGGTGATTTTTTTTATTTTTTGAACATACCTTTTGAAATTGCTTTACAAGGCCATTCTTTAAAAATTTCTTATTGATGAGAAATGTGTCACCTACAAAATGTGGTAGGTGAGTAATCCCTAGATAGTTTGTAAACTGTTTGTAAAATAAAAGTTTGGACTTACAAATAAAAAATAAAAAATTACTGAATTTTGCATCTCTGAATTCATGCTACGCGATGATCTTCCGCTTACCACAACTGGAAGAGGACAAATGTCCAAATAATAAAAAAAAAAATGAAAGAGGCGTCTTGATGGGATAATTCCAAAGTAATTTTGAAAAAAACTAAAAAATTTAATTCTTTCTCACATGTTTTTCAACAGTAATTTTCTCATATTTCCTTTTCTAAGCCATTTTCTTACCAGAGAAACTTCCCTGTATGTTTCACAAGGTGAAACTGACAGCATTTTCTTATCACTATAATAAAAATTTTCAAAATGAATTTTTTGAAAAAACTCAAAAAAAAAAAATTAAATTTTTCGGATTTTCTTGTTCATTGCCAAAACTTTCTAATGGGTACTTACCATGGTGCGTCAAATTTATATGCCAAAAATTTTAAGTTTGAAATGTTGATGTCTTACACCTTAGAAGTGTTCCTTTTACTTAAAAAACACCACAGAAAAAATTTCAGGTAAAAAAAAGGTATTTAGAGGTGGCCCTTCAGAGTTGAATATTGAGAACATCACCTCGCATGGGTATATGCACAATTCGCATATAAACATGTTATCTTGGGATGTGCCGTTTTGCCATCATCTACTAGCTATATTAGGTGTAGTATATATAACTCAAGAAAAGTCCTGTTAAGGTTGTAGCGCACTAGCTAATAAAATTCTATGAATTGAAAACTATAAGATAGCCTATCAATAACCATTTGCTTCTTGAATGTGGGATATTAAAATGCCAAACCTTATTTTTGTTTATATGGAGATTTTTTCATGTTTCTTTGTCTATAAAATGAAAAAGATATCACTGAGGTCGAGGAAGTGAACTTTAGTGGCGTAGAATCATTTTTTTAGGAGGGTAACATTCAAGATAATCTTTTTTCAGACCATTTACAAAATCTTTACAAATAGTTTCAATTTTGTCGGATTTGTTTTTAAATTTGAATTAACGAACACTGATTGCGTTCAGTTTTTTTTTTTATTCACTAGAATTGGGGAAGGGGGAAATATTGATATAAATTACCCCTCTAAATTGTTTTTTAAAGATAATTGTTACCCAATTACCAGAGGTTTCTGCACCATTGGTAAGATTCAAGTTCTCACAAATTTGACAATAATGAATTGAACATCTTTTAAAACATGCATTACTATGATATGCTTTTTTTCCTGCCATCATGATCTCACTAAAGCAATCAACGCGAAATATTTGGTTAGTAGGTCCTACAACTTTGGAAGAAATTGAAGGAATAAAACCACAAACAAATCCACAAATACTACGAGTAAGTCCTTTTATTACGCTTCAAACTCATAATGAGAAACACCCGATATCAAGAAGCGCTAGAAATATTTGCGATGAAATCTTTATTTTTATAGAAGAAAGCATGTATGCCGATTCAAAAAGATAATAACATTATAAAGAAGAGCATAGCACAAGCCAACCCCATATAGAAAGTTTAGACTTTGGAGCAGTGAAATTTAACTTCTTGAGTAAATTTTATGGGTTTTGCTACTACTGTGTTAAGAACAGGCAACAGGGAAATCTAAAGAAACGTATCACTTACTAAAAGTGTAATTAGATAAAGAACAAGGGTATTTGACTTCTAGACATCACGTTTTGGAACTGATTGTAACCAAAGTAGATACTTGATACGATTTTTGGGCCATCTAGCGAGCCAGATATTGTGTTATTTAAACGATAATTAGAAAAATACTGACAAGAGACTTGTAATTTTCTAGTTATTCTTTTTGTTTTAGTCTGTAGTTAATTAATAAATTAATTTTTATTGTAAAAATTTAATTTGTCAAATGGATACCACATTAAATTTTCAATCCAAAAGCGCCACCTCTAAAATTTGTTTTTTTTTTTTTTAATTTTTTGAGGGTATCATTTTTTTTATCAAAAGGAACAAAACTAAAAGTTAAGACATCAAAATTTCAAAAAAAATGTGACATGACGCATCCTAGTACTTACCTACCACATTTTGTAGGGGACACATTTCTCATCAATAAGAAATTTTTAAAGAGCGGCCTTGAAAAAGCAATTTCAAAAGGTATGTTCAAAAAATGAAAAAAATCACCTTATTTTCCGCATGTTTTTCAGTACTAATTTCCTCATATCTTTTTTGGCACTTCCCCCATCTCCACCATTCTTATATCAGAGAAACTTCACTGCATGCTTCACGACTTGAAACTAATCGCACTTTCTTATCATTCGTAGTTCGTGAAATAAAAATTTTCAAAATGAATTTTCTGAAAAAAACTCTTAAAAAATTGATTTTTTTCAGATTTTTGTTCTCATTGTCAAAACTATCTAGGGCACACACCTACCACATTTTGTAGGGGACACATTTCTCATCGATAAAAAATTTTTAAAGAGTGGTCTTGATAGGGCAATTTCAAAAGTTATTTACAAAAAATTAAAAAATCCACCCTTTTTCCCGCATGTTTTTCGGTACTAATCTCCTCATATCTCCTCACCTAGCTCCCCTAACCCCACCATTTTTACACCAGAGAAACTCCATTGCATACCTCACATGCTGAAACAAACCGCAAAGTTTCATCGTTTATAGTTCGTGAGATATAAATTTTTCAATTTCATGATCACTGTTAATGGATTTTTTTTTGTTTCAAGCTCACATATATCGGCCCCTTCCGATTTTTATGCAGGCAAACCATGATACATGTATGTAACTTGAGTCTAAAAGTTCAATTATATCTATATTAGTGGTATACAGTCAAAGTAATGTCACATAAACGACACCACGATGGTAAACTGAATGTATAATTTCATGGGTTTTCTTTGAAATGAATTTTTAAAATGATGCCACTTGTAAACATCAAAAAAATGAGGCTACTACGACCGTTGACCGAAAAAAATTTTGTATAAGAAATAAAATATTGGTGGTAAAGTGGTATCACCCAAATAACCGCACCAATGACGTCATGAAACATAGTTGAAACGATGAGTAATGTGATGGTAAAGTGGTATCAAAAAAAAAGAAACCAATTTGAGAAAAAGATGCCACTTTACCGGTAGACGATGAAAAATGATGACACTTTATCCATAAATCTATTATATAAATTGAAAGCGGTTTTTCTAAGTTACAGCATCACGCCTGAACCGCCGGAGTGATCAAGGCGAAAATTGCACCAACAAACGCGCAATAACGCGCGCATGGTTTGTGTGAAATAAAATTTCCGAAAAGTGCAATATTCGGGTTGTAATTAAGCTCTAAAGTGCCCAGAAAAGACGACTTTTACAGACTTTTCCGAGCGGTAATAACTGGTTCAAGGGTGAGACGTCGTTGGTTTTCGTTTCGAAGCGAGCGCTCATGTTCGTGCGAGGGTGACAGCGGGAAGTGGGGTGGTTTAGTTCTTCGAATAGACGTAGTGTTACTACGCGAGATACTTTTTACCTTTAGGTGTGCGTTGCGTGTGTTCTTCGATTCGAGCTAAGAGTTCTTCCTTTTAGAACGGGCTCGCCCCTTTATACCTTTGTATACCTCCCATTCTAAACAATTTTACAACTTTACCCTTGCCCATGTAGAAAGCTTTTATTAAAATTTATCACCTTTTTTTTCCTTTTGTATACCTATTACCCTTTATATACCTTTTATACCTGCTATTCAAAACAAAGATGCGCGCGCATCTCAAAACGGATTTTATTTTGATTTTAATTAATACACAGAGAGATTCAAAATGACTGATTACTCAAATTTTTAGTTTTTGATCTCATACGAAGGAGTGAGTCACTGACACTAACATATCGAAATTTAAGCTTCCTTAGTGAATTTCGAGGGGACTTGGAGCAAAAAACAGCTTTTTGAGGAAGTTTCAATGCATGAAACTTCTTGAATCTTTCTTATTTTTCACCAAATCAACTTGACAGAATCAAACTTTTGGAGTAAAGTTACTTGTTGACTGTTTGTGTAAAATACCTACGTATAACTACATCATGTCCCACCCTTATTCGCAGCTTATCTTTTTCGATAAGCTGAGCGAAGACTAAGTTCGTTTATCTGTCTAGCTATATGCACTTCTTATGTATCAACGTGTAGTTGCGAATAAAAATGGTATAATTTTGTAATTTCGTGCGTTCTTCATTTTTTAAATTAAAGGTAGTTTTAGTAATAACATTGACTAAAATACGACATATTTAATTCGGGTCAAAATGAATCCAAATGGCAGATTATCTAAATTTAAGTAAAGCTTAAGGAACCTCAAACTGGTAAACATGTTATTAATATGAACTCATTTGATTATTAGTAATGAGAAGTATACTGTATCCCAATTGAGGAGGTGGAAAGCAAAATGCAGTACTCCATTTTTCATTTTTTCGAGTTACCATCACTATCTTTGGTAAAATTCAACGAGGAATTCAGTGGTATCATCACCAGAATGCCATCGTGATTTTAAATGCCTTAAAACCGTAGGAGAAGTTTGCATAAGGCTGCAAAACGCAACAAATCCGAGTAATTCGTTAGCAAAACGCAATAAGTCCACTTTCTTCGCTGTTTTTTGCGTTTATTTTAGTCTAACTTTTAAAATAATGCCTCAAGTTTCACAGAATTGAAATCTACGAGAAAAATTAGATTGGGACCCGAAGACTTCTTCAATCTGGCTCAAAATGGATCCAAAATGGCAGATGTCAACAATATGAAGATCATTTGACGAGTCCGAAGTAGTAATAATTTGAGAAATATTTGTTCATAAATGCTAGGAAAATGCATAATTTTAAAATTTTGAAAATTTCCAGCTCCTCTATCTATCATTAAAATAGATTAAAGCTCCATTTTTCTAAAGCATAATTTTATGCTCTATTCGATGGCGCAGTCACAATTTTCATTTTAAAAGCGAAGATACCTTTTGGAATCGACATTTTTGATTTTATTCGTGACTAAAATTAGAGAAAAAGGTGCTTACAAACTCATCAATCCATCATTAATTGACCAGATACATTTTGAGATTAAAATTTTAATTTTTCAGACATCACCTCGACTTGAGCAAAAGAAGTATTTTTTTGATATTTTCAAAAAGTACAAATCATATCCCTCACCTTAGAAACAACACTTCGAGGGGTTTGACCGCCGAATCCTGGTTCCCTAGAGACATAATCTGAAATTCGTCGCGTACTGTAATATTAGGTTCTCACCTTATGTTTTCCATCCAATGATTCCATATTTTGACATGATGACTAGGCGTGATTTTAAGTTCACCATCTTTAACCGCTTTTAACGCTTTTTCTGCCATCTTGTCACATTTCACATACCTAAACGTATATTTCACGTGAGGCACAAATTATGCTCAAGTTTGAAACACTAAACAATACGATACAGACCACTGCGGCTTAATTAGAGGCTCCACAACGTCTTTTGATCTATTGCAAATAGGTACAACCATAGGATTATCCTTAGTGTCTACATATAATTTTTTTTTCTTCAATTGCTCCAATACCGCTTTTCTAGCGACGAATCTCTTCATACCCTGAATGAAAGTGAATACGCTAGGTGTAAACTGCTCTTCATTAAACAGGAAAATATTAACGAATACGACAGACATGAACTAACGTTAAACTGCTCGCAATCGCCAATAATGAGTCCTTCATCATTTAGAATGGTTAAAAAAGGTAAACCATAACGTTTTCCAACCTCGTAATCATTAGGATCGTGAGCTGGTGTAATTTTTACAGCGCCTTAAAAAACCAGAGAAAAAGAAAAGTGAGAGAGAAAAAAAGACAGAATGTACATAATGACGCGTAATGAGGCCGTTTGCAGTTTGCTGTCGGACTGAAGTTCACTCAATATCAATGACATCAACAACTTCCATAGTGTTTTCGAAAAAAAGTTTTCACGTCGCGAAAGCTCTAGTTATACGTAATGGCATTGAATTTTTTTATGGAACTGTTTATAATAGCCAGCGAATCAAGCATTAAAAGATTCCCTGACTTATAGATTTCAACTTTTCAGCTTTGAGTACATATTAATACTATAGTAGTAATATGAAGAGATAAAAGTGCAGTTCTATCAGGGTTTTGATAGATAGCGCTGCGCCAACTATGAGTTGTACACTTGGTGTACAGTACAGAGCAAAATTTTACGTTAGGACGTCTTTTCAGGTCCACCGCATGACGTCAGAGATTAGTGGGGAAAGAGGAGTGTTGAATGAGTACTAATGAGCACTATCCGTTTCCGTCCGACCTCTAGTAAAGGGAAATTGCTGTACATCAAGTGTACAACTCGTATCTGATATAGCGCCCTCTATCAGGTCCCTTGATGCGTAATGCTAAGAGTATGACTTTTATCCTTCCATATCACTTATTAATACTCAAAGTTTTTCAGTGAATTTAAACGATGTCAAACATTCATTTATGTTTAAGCTACTCTGTTATCGCTTCAAAGTAATGGAGTTTTTCCAATCGAATTTAGCCATTCTGCGAAAATTCATGCCACTCTTAGATCATATACTCCTGGATGGCCAAAGTGATACAAAAACAGTTTCCAATATGAACAAGTAGCAACGAATGTCTCGGTCACACAACTCATATAACCAATCACAACTCGTCTCACCTTATCACTCATTTCTCACTGTGTTGTTTTTGCGGCGTTTTTTATCTTCAATTGTTTAAGAATTTAAGATTGCCATTTTCATACTGAAATCTTGTAAAATGATATTATTATTTCTTTGTGCGTGCTCTTTTTAGTGATTCTACATATGTCTTATTATTATTCGTGATGGATAAAGGTACAGTTTTTGCATGTTCAAAATGTACAAGAATATTTGGATACGAGTGCAACTTGACTCTTCACGAGTCAAAGTGTAATTCATCCGCTACAATTAACAAAGCATCCAAAGTCAGGTATTCAACGGGAGTTACCTGTATTAAGCAAATCTAATTTTGACCATTTTTATTAATTTTTTAATTATTGTTTGTTCAATTATTCTTAGAGTTTACAGTTGTTTCAGCATTTTTTTCATTTTCTTACATTTTTTTTTTTTTTTTTGGCCAAATTCTTAAGAGAATGGCGCTATGTTTTTTATTATTCTAAGTTTTTTATGTTACCACTTACGAAGCCAAATGAATAAAAATAATTATTGTGGTATTTATTTTATTTGTTCATAGAAAAATAATGACAATTCAAATACTCAGCTAGGAAATAATATTTACCCACATTTTTTTTTTGAACTTGTATTTTTTTCTAAAGTCAATTTTTTTACAACTCAAATTTTTTTCCAAACTTGTATTTTTTTCCAAAGTTGAATTTTTAAGAAACTCATTTAGAAACTATTGAGAATAGGTAAACTGTTATGCCTATAATACTATAGTTAAATACTTGAGTTCTAAAAAAATTGACTTTAGAAAAAAATGTAAGTTCAAAAAAAAATATATATGTGTTTGGAAAAAAATTCGTATTTGGAAAAAAATTTGAGTTGAAAAAAAAGAACTGGCTTGAGAAAAAGATCTAAATACCTACAGAAAAAAATACAAGTACAGAAAAAAATTCAAGTTCAGAAAAGAAATTCAAGTTCTGAAAAAAATTCAAGTTTAGAAAAAAATACGTGTTTGGAAAAAAATTTGAGTTGTTAAAAAAAATTGATTTGAGAAAAAAATCTAAGTTGAAAAAAAATTCTAGTTTGGAAAAAAATTCAAGTTTAGAAAAAAATACAAGTTTCGAAAAAAATCAACTTTAGAAAAAAAAACTTGAGATCATAAAAAAAAAAATTAGTTGACAAACTTAACACGTGAAGCAAAGAAAATCATTGCTGCATTGACAACAGTGTGTTCTTGAAAAAAAAAAATTTGCATCCTCCGAACATTTTAGTGAGAAACAGGGCTACGTCGTAGTGAAGACTAGAGTGATAAGATGAGACGCGTCGTGATTGGTTACATATTCAGACGCATTGTGATTGGTTATATGAGTTGTGTGACCGAGACATTCGTCAAGTAGCAAACCCGAAAATGTAAACAAACATACGTTGAAAAAAAAAAATGTTATTTTCTTATTATTTTCATTTAATACAATTTTTTCAGTTTTATGACTAGCTCCCAATTTGTACTGACAAAATACTGATTCAGGCAGGGGCGTGCTCAGCTATTTGGGGGCCCCAGGATAAATATCTTGAAGAGGCCCTAAGAGTCCGTGGCCCCCCCCCCCCGTTAAAATTTTTCAACTTTTTTTGAGTGAATTGGAAAGCTAACTGAAGAAGCAAAAAATTTTAATATGGAGAATTAAAATTTTTTAAATTTTGATAGGTATAACATCGATTTTTACTTAACATTAAACTATTTCATTAAGCAATAATTGTTTTTGGAATTTTTTGTTTTCGTTAGTCAACATCCAAGCAGCGGCCATTCTCAGGGTGGGGGTGGGAAGAAAACAAGAAGTTGCCAACTTTTAATTTTTTTTTTTGCTCTAACGTTAAAATGTTTTGATTTCAGCAAATTGGCAATTTTTCATCGATAATACGAAATTAGTATTTGTTTTAAAATCGTAACAAAAACATCGTGCGAAGCGCGAAAGAAATGTTTTCATCTTTTATACAAGTTGATAAATTATCTTCCACACATGGTTAATATTATTAAATTTTAGTATTTTAAGCTATATTGTAATTTTTGCTCCTTTCAAATTTTTTTAAAATCGTAAGAAATACAACGCGCGAAGCGCGAAAGAAATTTTTTCCACTTTCATATAAAAATTGGCAAGTTGGTAAATTCCAAAAGCTGACAATTTCAATAACTGCAATACTTTGTTTAAGAAAACATTTATCTGTCTTATTTTTGATACTAGGTACTTATTAGTGCTAGTGGTCAAGTTCACCAACTTTACGCTAAAACTCCAAATTCACCAACCTTTCAGAAGCCAAGGAGCTCATCCCCTCCCGCATCCCTCTTTTCAGTACGTTCCTGCATCCAGGCATTCTAGATATAATTTGAGTCGTTTTGGGCAATAATTGTTATTACGCCAATTTTTGGTATAGTTGTCAGGAGTAATACCACAAACAACACACTCAAACTCCCCTCATGTAGCGGTGACGTGTGGCCCCCTATGGGAGTTAGAACCCCCAAAAGCTAGTTTTTGAATTTTTTCACTCACAATGACTGATACAAGAAATTAATATATAATTAATTAATCTACATCAAATTACCTACAAATTATGCCTAACGCATTTTTCTCTATATCATTCACCGTTCGACAACAAAATGACTTTGAAGATGGCCCATTAAGTAAAATGACTAAATTGTTGTACATTAGTGAGTTTTTTGCGTTTTTCTTGGTTACAGTGCCAAATACGATAAAATTCTTACCCCACAAAATTGTTCTACACCAAATTTCTCGTAAAAATATTGCATTACATTTTTTCTACAATTCATCATAAGTTAGTGAAGAGATCTTGAAGAAGACGCATTAAGCAGCATAATGATTTATCATTTTTTGAGCATAGATTTTTGTGTTTTTCTTCCTCGTAAGGAGAGATACGAAAAAATGGCTAATAAAAAAATTATCTACACTAAATTTTCTTCAAGAAAGTTTGGTTGTTTTTTTCCTGTCTTCAAAAACTGAAGTGTAAGATTATTCAGAAACTTATATTAGCGGTTATCGAGCAGATTTTCGGTATGTTGGTCAAGAGTATAAGAGTGAACAAAATACTAAAACTCCCCATATGTAGCCGTGATGCGTAGCCCCCTACGAGGCTTTGAACCCCCTAACTCAGTTTTTTGAACTTTGCTCGCTTACAATAACTGACACAAGTAAATAAATCCTATAGCAAATTGATTTACCCTAAATTCCTATAAGAATGTTTAATCATTTTCTTTCATCTGTTTATAAGGGTTCAAACCCCTATGGATGCTGAGGAAAAGGGTAATATGCATTGCATACGGCCTTGTAAATTTAAAAAGTTTTTGCAAAATGTGATTTCTAATCATATGTGGTCATCATATTAAAAATTTGTAAAGCCATAAACGCCTTATTTTCGCTAGTTTTGCTAGTTTCATCACTGCTTTTAGTACAAGTAAAAATTTCCCGATGAGTGGGTACCTGCTACCAATATCAAGTATACTTAAGCAGTTGAGTTGAATTAAATTTATTAAGTGCGTTAAGATAAATTTGATGAAGTTTTTTTACTATTTTACGAGTATAACCTCTATTTTTACTGAATTGTACGACTTAATTACACTTCTTGTCACGCTAAAAGAGGCCCCACTCCAAAGGGGCCCACTCCTCGGGGCCCCAGGATATTATCCTGAGTCGTTACACGGTGAGCACGCCCCTGTTCAGGACCACTCGTATTTCTGGTATGCAATCGGCAATCACACGCGTTGTCTATTTGTAGTGTTGTGAAATTTTATGAAAAATAAATTGAAAATGAGTGGTATAATATTGTTGATTTTCAATGCCAAATTAATACAAACACGAAAAATCAAAACAAAACAAAATAAAAAATAAATGGTAGAATAATTGTTGATTCTCACTGCCAAATTAATACATACACAAAAAACGAAAGCAAAAAAAATGGGCCAGAAAAGGATATTTCATGAGAGGTATTTCTAGAAAAAATCATCCATCTAATCCCTAGGTTCTAGGTCCATTTCGCTGCCCCCCTCCCATATCGAGGTCAAGAGCCAAAATTAACCATATCGTTTGTGCTACATTTGTGCCGTAAAAATTTTCGTTTGTGCCCTCCCCCCCCCCAACGAAGATTGGGGATGTGGTGCTATAGAAATGCGAGCCCCCCATTTCAAGGTCGAGTGCTGAAATTAACCAAATCGTTTATGATACGTTTGTGCTGTTTTGTGTCGTAAAAATTTTCGTTTGTGCCGCTCCCCCTCGGAGATTTGGCATGTGGAGCTGTGGAAATGCAAACTCTTTCATTTCAAGGTGCTCCAATTAATCACATCGTTTGTGCAACATTTTTGCTGCTTTATGTATTCCTTGCAAGTTTTCTTTCAGTAATTTTCATGAGTTATTTTTCCATACATCTTTAGTTAATTTGAAAAAATATATATTAAATATTGTATTAATGGTGTAATACCTACGTACAACAATGTCCGTACGTTGCACAGTGGGCCAAACAGCGATTCTACCACGACAAAAGTCGAAAAACCGAAGTTCGATTTTGTCGATAAAAATATATAGAATAATTTTTTACATCCTTCCTTCATTTAGAATGAAAGCCTAAAAACAATTTTTTTCATTGTAGCGACTATGAGAAAGCGCTAAGTAGGACTACCTCAAGTTTTTATTCTTTCAGTTTTTTGCGTTTGCTACAAAGCAGCCGCTTATTATGTGGCATACAAGAATGAAAAATATAATTAAAGTCCGGATGAATTTTTTCTTCGAAAGTACACTATTTATGCTGAAGATTCTGCTATGTGTGAATTTTTTTAAAAAAACCCGTTTCAAGTGGGATTTTTTTCAAAACAATGAACATTTTGAGCTTTTTTTTGCTAGCTTTTTCTTTCCCTAAAAAAAGTGCCAATTTGTAGCAGAAAAACTCCAACAGAATCATATTTAATATGTTCTTTTTAACCAACTTTGGTTTTAGCTGCCACTACGCCCCCCTGTAAGATTTTAAGCATATTTTATACTAAAAATATAGAATTTTATGTTGAAAAATGATGTTTTTTCAATTTTTTACACCACCTATCCATTACACCATTGAAAATAAGTAATGTCTTATTTATACAGTAGTTGATGAAGAAAGCATTTTCGAAATTGCTTGATTTCATTAAACCCCCTCCCCCCATCACTTGTTATTTTGGAACTTTTTAAAAGAATTTTTAAATAACATCGATTTTGTCTTCATTTGTTCTTTAGAGATAGGGGAGGGAGTTATTCGCATTAGCTAGTGGTTTAAGAGACTCGAAAAACATGTAATTATTTTGATATATGGTTTAATAAAAATACATTTAGACCTCGAACGACCCTTTTATGGGCGATGGAGCCCTTGGTGGGGGTCGAATCGAAAAACTAGTATGAAATTTGGAATCAGTGACCTAGAAAACATATATTTTGATATGTTGTTCAATAAAAGTACATTTAGACCTCGAACAACCCTTTTCGGGGAATCAAAAAACTAGTATGAAATTCAGAATCAGTGACCTGGAAAACATATATTTTGATATGTTGTTTAATAAAAGTAGATTTAGATCTCGAACAAACCTTTTTTGGGGGTGGAGCCCTTGGTAGAGGTCGAATCGAAAAAATAATGTGAAATTCGAAATCAGTGACCCAAAAAACATACAATAGTAGGTATTTTTTTCCCAAAGAATAATGAAATTCGACTTTTGTCGTGCTAGAATTGTGGTTTGGCCCACTGTGCGTCGTACCTACATAGTAAGAAATTTTAAAGAGTATTGCGTAAATTTTGATGAAAGTGCAATTTTTTTATATATATATTTTTTTTTTGTTCGTATATGTGTCATGTACTGCCACTTAGGCTGGGCCGGAAGTACGATTCAACACAGGTGTTGTTCAAGTAAAAAGGGTATCATGAAAAAACCGCTTCAAAAAATTGAACATTCTTATTTTTAAATTTCCAAAAACACTGATTCTAGCTTCCTAATTTTTTAATTTTAACTTTGAAGATTTGTGGAGAGGAGTACAAATAATAATACTGTATCACTGATTTTTTTGGAGAAACTTTACCCTGCACCTTTTGTATGCCACCTTCCTTCATCGCTGGCACAAAGTAGTACAAAATGGAGAAACGTAGTGAAAGATATCTAACTATACTTGAAAGTAAATGTAATGAGATTTGTACCATTTATACAATAGTTATCCATGCATTATTTCAAAATTATGGAAATGGAATTTTGTGGATTTCGTGCTTATTAGATGGGAATCAATTGCGCGTACGACATATTCAAGTATATGGATTCAGAAGCTGCATTTTTTTTTAATAGGTCGATTTCGCTGCCCCTCCCCCATTTCGAGGTTGAGAGCTGAATTTAACCACATCGTTTGTGCCACTTTTGTGCCAGTTTGTGCCGTTAAAATTTTCGTTTGTGCCGTACCCACGCCGAGATTTGACATGTGGGTGAGGCTGTAGAAATGCAAGCCTCCTCCCCATTTCGAGGTTGAAAGCTGAAATTAACCACATCGTCTGTGCTACGTTTGTGCCGTAAAAATTTTCGTTTGTACCGCTCTCCCCTCGGAGATTAGGCACGTGGCACCCCATTTCTAGATTGAGATTTGCAATTCAACAAATATCTTATTTTCATTGGTAGCATTTTTCTCAAAAATAATGCAAAAAAATAATTTGAAAGTATAATACGTTGTTTTAGAGACTTTGTTTGAGGGCACTTAGCATTTATTTTTCCAGTTTTCTCATTTCTTCATTTTGAAATCAACTTTTTCACATTTACATACTTAATTTCCAAAGCACCACCTTAAAGTGACAATCTTCGATGCAGTTGAATTTGCAAACGCTCCCAATGCGAAATGCTAAAGATTTAAAAGCTTATTAAGTTGAATTTTCGAATCGTACCAGTCCCGAATTCCTTTTCAACGAATTCGTCGCAAATAATGGGAAGAATTCTATCGCAAAAGGGATGTTTGACGACTTTGCCGTGCAAATGTTTGTATCTAGAATCTTGCGGATGAACTGCGATCGCAACATCTCCGAGCATGGTTTCTATGCGAGTAGTGGCCACGGTTATATACTCATTCGCTTCGTACATAACCTCGTACCTGAAATACACCAACACGCCGAACTCCACTTTTTCGCTGTAACCGGGAATAGAGAGCAGCGTACGACCGTTTAATTCCACTTTATCAACCTATAAATATACGCAGAAAATTTCGAATCAATGGTTAATTAATATATTTTATCGTACACATTTCACATTTTTCACAAGACGTTGAAAGGTCACTTCTTACTTCAATATCAGATATAGCAGACTTCAAAGTGCAAGACCAGTTCACTAATCGATTACTACGATAAATATCGCCTTCATCGTGCAATCGAACAAAAGCTTCAGTGACTGCTTTCGAGAGCTTAGGATCCATAGTGAAACAAGCTCTATCCCAGTCCAAAGATGAGCCCAGTTTACGCAACTGAGTGTAAATCCTATCTCCTTTCCTTTAAATACGAATATTTTAAAACACAGTCATTTCGTATTCGCATTGTAGATGGCAAATACCTGTTGCACGAAAATGAAATGTTAAACGACATGAAACCCACTTACTCGTTTCTCCATTCCCAAATTTTTTTAATGAATTCTTCTCTTCCAATCTCGTGACGCGTTTTCTTACATTCCCGCCATAGCTTCTTTTCGACAACTACCTGCGTAGCTATTCCCGCATGATCACAACCAGGATTCCATAAAGTCAGTCTTCCTTTCATACGATTCCTGCAAGACGACTTAGTTTGCAGACAAAGTACGTAAATATGAATAACTTCAACACATTATAGAGGAAATCACCATCTAGTGAGAGCATCTTCTATAGCATTGGTCAAGGCATGTCCAACGTGCAATGTCCCAGTAACATTGGGAGGAGGAATAACCATTACAAATTTTTCAATACTGTCAACTTGCAAACACTGCCTCTAGAAGACGATGAAAGAGCACAGTCAATAATGAATTCAAAAATAGTGCTCAACATAGGTTCAATAGAAAACTACTACATACACCATACTCCGGCTTGAAGAAACCCTGTTTTTCCCACCATGAATACCATGCAGCTTCTACATAAGCAGGATTATAAGTATCCGGCATAGGATGCATAAGAGTCTTCTTTTCACCTGGCGCCGTTTCATCTCTGAACTCGTAAGCAACTTTCACGGGAACTTTCTTCTTCGTTCTTTTCTAATTTTGAAAAACATCCACTTGAAAAGTTTCAAAGCAGTAAACGATTACAAAAATGCAGCACTCACTTCACTGCATTCACCGTCAGTTTTCAAAGATTTCTGTTCTTGCTTTTGCTTATATTTTTCAAGCTTTGCTTTTTTCTTTGCTTCTCGATCTAGTTGCTTAGCACTTTTTATGAGAGCATCTTTCAAGGCATCACTCATATTTTAGATTTCTGAAAATATAGATATATATTCCTCAATAATTACGCAGCTGCGAAAGGGTCGAAATTTATAACATTTAATAATATAACAACGATTACAAAAGTACCCTAATTACAAATAGTTACATTTCACTTTTCAATCACATTTTGCATTACGGTGAGATTTACAGGGAAAACCAAAAGTTAACAAAAGGCTATATCCAAATGATTAGGGCAGGATTTTTTCCCGCACGTTTACAATAATGAAGGTATAAGTATAATACGTGTTCGTTTTTAGCAGGGCTGCAAAACCGAAAAAATATTGGTCCTGGTTCTGGTTCTGGTTCCCAAATATTGGTTCTGGTTTTGGTTCTTGTTCCGGTTCTACAACTTACTTCAGTTTTCATTCTGGTTCTGGTTCTATGATATCGGTTCCGGTTCCAGTTCTTATCGGTTCCAAAAAAAACACGTGTGACCTATCAAAATACTCCATTTTCCACACGGACGTTAACTATAATATCTGGATATTTGGCTGATCGCAAAACGTTGCGGTGGTGGTGGCTTAAAATTTTGAATTTTAAATACTGTTTAAAGCAACGTTGCGGTGGGCGTGGCTTATATTTTTATTTCAGAGCCGTTTTATTTACACGCAGCCAAATATCCAGGTATTATAGTTAACGTCCGTGATTTTCCAAACCTAATCAGGCGGAAGTATTGAAACCAAAACTTGAATAATAATATCATTGAAAAATGTTTATGCAAATAATTCGCACCCCTACTACAATAACACCATATCTCAAAACACGTCAAATAACCGAAAATCAAGAAAATTGCTTTTTATTTGCTTTATAAGTAACGAAATACGAATTCAAATTCATTTTTTTTCTTTGATCCTTACTAATTTTTCAAGTTCTTTCCAATGGTAAAGACAGATTTTCATAACGCAGATTATTTTTTGTAGTTTTTTGAGATGTGGTGTTGTTGCAGTAGGGGTGCGAAGTGTAAATTCATAATAGAATATTATGTAATCAGGGAAATAATGTGATTTTTGTCGAATTTTGAGGTTTATTTGCTGAGCGAAGCGAGGGAAATAAGGAAATACCTCAAAATCTTAATATTATTACCTTAATACTCATCAAATATAGTCGGTCCACATTGAGAAGGCTAGGCGCCTAAACCACAAAATTTCTCTTTGCTAGCCAACATCAATAAACTAGAAGAGGTTTATATTTTCCAATTTTCGTATTAACGATTAATAATAGGAACGAGAACAAAAGATTATTCAAGAAACAGACAATAACAGTTTTTTTAAGGTAAGTGAATAACAAATGCTTATATCTAAGTAGCTACTTTACGTAATTTTTCTATTTGTTTCAGTTCTAGAAGCTCGGTCTTTAAATCTCGCTCATAATCAGTAGGAAAAAAATGCTCTGAGCATATTCTCGCTACAATCATTTTGTGATTATAATTATTGGAATGCAAGTTATTATTTAATAAAAGAAATAATAGTGACCTGAAGTTGTGTTGATTTTATCTTTCCTTCGACATGCTAGTACCCATGAATCGCAGATTGGTTTATCTTTAGGAAATTTATGAAAGTGTAGCTCCGGGTTCTTTTTTTTATTATTTCGGCAGCTTTGGATCCTACAGGAAGTAGGCATAATAATTTATTGAAAAATTTGAAAACAAAAAAAAAAACTCAATTTCCATCCATAAAATTTTTGGGGTGACAAATTTTAAACTTTCTTTTAGCAGAAACAAACAATTTTATAATCTGCAAGTTATAAACTTGCCTATTTTTCACGTTTTCTAAACATATACTTTTCGAAATAGTGGCTAGAAATTTGTCGAAAAAAAAATAAATAAAAAATAACATTTCTACAAATTGATTATTTTTGTAATTTGATTAATTGTTCAAGAATACAATTTTATTGCTTGAGGAGCGTTCTTTTCAATTTTCAGCGAATTTTGTCGCAAACTGATAGAAATTGATTGTAGAACGATATTCTTATCAAAAAATCCTTTCTGAAGACACCTATATTGATTTCGCATATTTGAAATATTTCCCTCAATGAACGGATTTTTCGTCATAATTTAAGAAACGTAATCATTTCCAAAATTGTATGATTGTATATTTCAATTTTTATTGTTTTTTTCAGTTTATTGTAATAAACTTCATTCAGAATTTATCGTGAAAAAAAAATGAAAGTAAAAAAAAAAACTTCTTGAGAACGAGTTACAAATAATTCCTGCAAATAAAGGGAAGAAAATTCAAAAAATTGCAGTTCTTTTTTCATTTCACGAAGTGATGTTTCGCATTTTCCTTTAAAGATAATTAGTTTTTAAAATTTTCGTCGACTTTTTCCTTCAACAAATAGTACATATAAATGGACTGCATTACGCAACAATGTTCTAAGTGAAATGAGGCGCCATAAACTTTAACTACATCAAGTTTCTGATGTAATGTAAATTATAACATAGCCAGTCAATCAAACGGAACAAATTTTGCTTATTTGTCTTTGAAATTATTTAAATAACATGAATGATTTCATTCATTACTAGTTTTTCTCATTAAAAACAAAAATAAGATCGATCAACAAGTCTATGGCGCCTCATTTCACTTAGAACATTGTTGCATAATGCAGTCCAAATATGAAGCTTCATATCTAAAAGTTATAGATGAAATGGAAAAAATTGCAGTAATTGTACTTTTTTCAACAGTTTCTTTCGTCATTTTACTAAATGGAATTTTTTATTTTTTTCCAATAAAGTTGTCTTCAAAATTTTTGTAAATCCGATTCATTTGCTTAAAAAGAAAAAAACAACACATACACAGTAATATTTTATTTCGTAAATCACTTGATTTTTAACTAAAAAAAAAAAAGAAAAAACCATCAGATAGCATTTTTTATTTTCTTAAAATTAAGTCCTTTTCAACATTTTTATAAAGTTCATGGTTTCGTCATAAAAATGAAAAAACTGTAAAAAAATATGTTTACGCCATAGGTATAGTTGAAAATCTTCCGAGTGACGTCACGATTTTGGTGGGGAAAAGAGGGATGTGACTCTCCGTTTTTCGCGTAAAACGGGTTTCTGGATAACCTCTTCTAGTTTATACTTTATTGATGTTGAGATTAAGGAACACTTATAAGATCATTATGTGACAATGTATTTTTCCGCGAATTCATTCCTGATATGATTTTTAGTCCTTAGAAGGACTTCGAGAAGAAAACTAGAGGCGACAATTCTGCACAAATTAAACCAATATATTCGTTTAAACACATTAAACAAGAAAATTGTACATGGTTTTATAAACGAGTATCATTGACATATGAAAAGAGATTAAAGTCGAAACGAGAAACGAAAAAGTAGTAAGGAATATAAAAAAGTTACTTTTTTAAACAAAATTTTGGCAGCACTGAATTATGTCATAACCTTAGACCATTTAGTATTTAACATAGACCGCGCTAACTGATAAGAACCTGGTCTCAACATATGGGTGATTCTATAAGCGATTCAGTTCCAAACAAACACAATTTATCAATAATTTTATTAGCTATATGAAATGAATACGTGATTATTAACTTTTTAAATAATTCTTTTCGTAATTCTTTTAACAAATTACTCTTTTATGTGTAAAAAAAATAATTTTTCCTATGACTCAGTGATTCTATTACGTTGAAACAGTTCATCGAAAAAGGTTACGGAAGAACGCAGAACCCAGTTTTCGAGTAGAGTTTGCATGGTATTTCTTTATTTAGTTTCACTCATATGTTTTCAAAAGATCTCATTTGACTTGAATTAAAATTTTTTTTGGACTTTAAAAATCACTAACACATTGCGTTCTGTTTCAACTAAATAAAGAAATACCATGCAAACTCTACTCGAAAACTGGGTTCTGCATTCTTCCGTAACCTTCTTCGACGAACTGTTTCTGTTTTCGGGGTAGAGAATGCCTCTTCTGCAAAGTGCAGGGCACATATTTTTGCAGATTTTGAGAATTCGTATGGTGGCAGTACATCACAATTCCTAAGCCATCTTTCCCTCGCATCTTTTTCTTTAGGAAGTATGTAAAACACATTGACTGCGAAATAAAGCATAAAAGCCATAAATACTTACTTAAACCTTGAAATCGTCGAATCTCGATCACCACAAGCAATGCAGGTTTCAAAAATCATATTCATTAATTCATTTTAACGCATTTTCAACATTAATAAAATAAAAACCCGGGAAAAAAATCTTGATAATCACTGATAATTCAATTTGTTTGGAACTGAATCGCTTATAGAATCACTCATATGTTGGAGCCACTGATAACGTGATTTTCTATTAGTTAGCGCGGTCTATGTTAAATACTAAATGGTCTAAGGTCATAACACGCCTCCTAAATTCAGTGGGCCTTAAAGTTACTTATCAGCTAACTTAATCGAGGAAGAAAAAAAACTTTAGGAAAAGAGTAAAAAAGATAAAAAAAAATTAAATGCAAAACTCGAAATACAATATACAATTTTGTTACTTTTAATGAGTTATTTTACTCTTCAACGCATCTAGACGAGCTTTTGGTAAAGCTTTGGTCAGTAAATCTGCGAGTTGATTTCCTGATGTCACTTTTTCGATTTGAACTTCCTTATTTTTCACAGCTTCACGGACGTTATGAAAAGCAGTGTTGTCAAAGTTCACGAACGTTTGGAGAATGAACGTGAACGCGTTCGCGAACGAGCCACATTTTCGTGAACGTGAACTGAACGCGTTCATTTCATGATGAACGTGAACTGAACGCGTTCATGTACAGAAAATTGAACGTTCACCACAGATTTTCAGGGCTATGAAGCTAGAACAAAATCGCAGGAACAGGAATAAGTTTGCTCTTGTTTTTTGTCGTGTTGCGTGTCAATGTGCGATTATTCTATTCTCATTTCTGGTTTCCATTGTTTTTCGCATTTTTTTCGCGATTTCCGAACAGCAGTTTGTCAAAGATCGTGAACGTTTAAAGAATGAACGTGAACGCGTTCGCAAACGAGCAACATTTTCGTGAACGTGAACTGAACGCGTTCATTTGCTTGTGAACGTGAACTGAACGCGTTCATTTTTCAACGAACGTGAACTGAACGCGTTCATTTTTTTCGTGAACTTTGACAACACTGATGAAAAGCTACGTCGATGTGGCGCGTTCGACGTGATTCTGAGGTAGTTGCAATGGCAACAGCAGCTGAGCTGTCACATGAGATTTTTACAGGTTGCTGGTCGAACAGTTTTAGCTCAGTTAATAGGTTTATCCAGGCTTTGCATTCGCGAATAGCGGTACTCATGGAGACATATTCGGCCTTAGCAGTGCACAGCAGGGCTGCAAAAACGGAACGATAACGTTATCCGGTATCGTTCCGGTATTGTTTTTCAAATGGATTCGGTATCGTTATTTAATATGTTCCGGTATTTTGTATCGTTACCGTTTCGTTATTTGAAATGTTCGGGTATTGGTATCGGTATCGGTACTGGTATTGGTATCGTTATTTTTCAAAAATTATTGAATATGTATTCCAAGTTTTAAACCAACTTTCAAAATTGGAAAAAAATCTGGTCCAGCCTAATAATAATAATGAATGAATTGTAAGCAGTATTATTAATTTTTTTCCATGTGATTACGTTAATCAAATAATAATTATTAATTAATTTAATTGTATCAAATGGCTAAATAAATATAAATGCTTACAGCTATGTCCGGTATTGCTACTATTCTTTTAAAGCATTTTATAAATCATTCACAAAAATAGGTCAGAGCCGTCAGAGGGCCACAAGAGATCATGACAGTTGACACCATTATGAACATAACGCAGACAGCACCTCCAATTATCTGGTATAATAACATTAATAACAAGTAACAACACATCTCAAAATAAATAAACTTTTTAAATTTTGGTGTAAATTGACAATTAATAACAGATAGGTAAGCTCGTTTTAGAAAAAAATATGAAGGTCAATTTTTTTGAAATGATGTGTTGTTATTAGCGCTGGTGATAAAAACGTCAAGAATGGAAGGAAACGAAGAGATTGGAACAATTTTTGAGGGATAGAAACGAAGGGAACGATACGACTTTGAATGAGCAAAGAGCGTTATATGAATGAAAGGAAATGAAAATCAAAAGATGTAAGCAAGAGGAGATGGGAACGATTCAATTTTTTTTGCTCTTTTCTCACTGCCCCAAGCTGGTGCTAAGTGCGTCCCAAACTCAAGCTGTCACGATATTTTACCAACATTTTCGATTTTCTCATGTTTATCGTTGTTGTTTTGCCTAGGCGTTATCATTACAAATTACAAAATTTTATATTTTACTTGAAAGTTGAAAAAAAAATCGAAACAATGGATCGAAACGGAACGATAATCGATAAAATGCAATATGAAGGCAAAAAGATGGAAACGGATAGAAACGAAATGTTTGAAAATACAATACTAATGCCTTTAATTATAAGTAATGAGAGAGGTGAACAGGTGATAGGGATAGGGTTGCTACATAACATGTACATCTACAATTTCTACATACTTGATAATTTACTCAAATAATACTGGCAATTTTATTTTTTACATATTATTAATAGGAAAAATGAAAAAAAAAAATAATAATAATAATAATAACGGAAAAATAACGGAAAAAGGTTCCGGTATCGGTATTGTTCTGGTGTCGGTTTTCAAATTTTCTAGTATCTGGTATCGTTTCGTTACCGTTTTTTAATTTTTCCGTTATCTGGTACAGGTATCGTTACGTTATTTACCGGAAAATGCCGTTTCGTTACGTTTTTCCGTTCCGTTAAGGTATCGTTTTTGCAGCCCTGGTTACATCACAATGACATGCCGATTTCGTCATACACTTCTCAACCCCTACGGACTGGTTGAATTCCGATGTCCGCGCAGAGATGTTGGTGATCGTGGGCGCGATATACGCTGCTATATCCGGTCTTACCACCGGAACAGGGTAAAAGGAGAAAGGGGAGAAAGTATAGCGCATTTCTCATCGACTAACTTGTCGAGGGTAACAAAGAAATGCCGTCGCGTGAATGCTCAGCCATACTGTAAGGGGTTCTCCTAATATCTAAACCAAGGTAGCCCAAAAATGCGGAGAATAAAATAACTATGCTTACACGTATTCATATTTTTGGCGTTACTGTACACGAATTTGCTTTTTTTGTATTGTAAGTCGTTTCTCGTTTATAGCTTTACGAAATAAAAAATCAAATTTGTGTATAATAATTAATGACGTCAATATAAACAACGGAAACGTTGAATGGTCTCAAGTTTTGACGATCTTTTTCAAGACATTTTACTCGCGTATCCAATAACACTTTTTCATTCTTGGAAATATAAACTCGCGTTTTTCGACAAGTATACATCTGGCAGATATTTAAGAAGACAAACATGATTCAACATCGAGTTCAAGCCATCAACAAGTTCAATAATAAAAATCGCTTGTTTGTAATTGTACATTTTCGCAGATAAACGCATAAACCACATATAAAATGTAAAACAATGATGAACCAGTAGACGAAATCACGAAAATGACAATAACCGAAAATAGAAAATAATAAAAAAGCAGGAAACGTTCAAATATCGTTTCATGGGTTTGATTCGTTTCCGAGGGCAATGAAACGTTTCGTGAAATTTCAATCGTTTCACGTTTCATGAAACGTTGAAATTTTGACACGGTCCAACACCACATGGAACACATGGAACCTGGACCAAGAAGCTTCTGACATCTGTCTCAGACGTCAAGAGATTAAGCCAGAACTGAAGTTACATCTTGGCCAAGCCATTAGTAGTAAGGGGTGTTTCGGTGCCTTTCCCCCCAATGTACGGTGTGGTCTTCCTTGCGCTGTAGATATGGGCAATTGGACATCTTGAGGAGGATGAAGAACACATTTTACACAATGCTCCTACTTTGGAAGTGAGTATATGGCCTAATTATTGCAGGAGGAGCGGAGCCTTACTCAGCAGCTACCTCCAGATTAATTTGTAGTTTAGTTTTTACGTTTATACCGCTCCAGACTTATGTAGTGGGCTCAAGCGCCTTCTCGAATAGGTGTTACACTTCTTGGATAAACTATGTGCTAGAAAAGAGATAAGCACATCCTCAACTTATGTGCACCTCATCTTATATGTTTTCTCCACCAGCAAGTCCAGAATAGGAGCCTCAATGATTATTATTAGAAATCATAATAAAGAGAATATTATCAATTTTTATAGTAAGAATCAGAAAATTAAATACGAAAGTAAGTAGAGTTGGTACACAATAATGAAAATTATACAATAGGCATTTAGGTATTAAAAATAATTTTTCATCGAACATCGATGAAGGAAAATGTAAGCAAAAGTACAGAAGAAAGCGATGAAAGAGCAAAGACGAAACGAAAACATAATAATAACAATAATAATAATAAAATAACAATTAATAAAAATTCACCCTTTATCGTGTGATTATAATTAATATGGTACGTGTAGCTATACAATTTTGTATTTTACATTCTTATTTATTATCATCTTATTATGTACTATAGCACGAAATAATAGGTTCATCTGCACACATATCTAACGGGGGATGATTATTATTAGAAATCATAAAAAAGGGAATATTATCAATTTTTATAGTAGGAATCAGAAAATTAAAAGTAAATAGAGTTGGTACACAATAATGAAAATTACACAATAGGCATTTAGGCATTAAAAATAATTTTTCATCGAATATCGATGAAGGAAAACGTGAGCAAAAGTACACAAAAGAGCGATGAAAGAGCAAAGACGAAACGAAAACGCACCTCCATACCAATTATACGCAAATCCGAAACATAATCCACCAAATGATGTACCTGAAAATTCTCATTAGAGTGAAACTGTAACGTACGCATAACATAATACCGTGCGTACAAGTGATTCGGGTACAATGAACGAAAAAATCTCTTTTCGAATTATTTTAAATTGATTTTTTCAAATGCAAAGAAATTGCAATGCAGTTCAAATGAATTCATCAGCCTTGAAATTTATTAAAGTAATTTTAAAAATAATTTCTCATTTAATTGTAGTTTAACTTTTATAATGTTACCAACAAACTGAGATTTTTGCGCTGATTGTACCCGAATTACTTGGACGCACGGTATATTTCATTAGGTAAATACCTAGTACCTACCTAACTACCGATTAATATGTAGCGTACGAGCCATATGTAACTCCATTCGCCAAACGCACCAAATTCCCTTTCGTTGCGTGAAATTTTTCATGAACTATGAGTAAGTAAAATTAAATATTTTAATTCTTCGATTTATCTTGTTTGCTGATGTTGCAAAAATATTCCAACCAATTTACTTTACAACTGAGTATGTAAAACCTTCGCATACTTTTCGCTCTCCCTTTTTCGTTACGCGTGTCCGGTTATAACTTTACTCGACGTGGTCTCTTATTTCGATAATCGACGTCTTTAACGACAATCAAATCGGCTGTACTACATGGAGCTGTGATGATACCGTAAGTTTGCATTCAGATATATATATATTTTTTTCTGTTTTAATAAGGGGAACTTGACGCCTCTGATTGGTGAATGGAGTTCGATGGCTCGTGCAGTACGTCCCTTGTGCGCTCTATACTCATGTACTTATACGCTATGTGGGCTCTAGGTATTTTCATTGTAAAACAATAAAACTAGTTTGACATATACCATACACATTACACATACTGGCATCAATAATATCCGGAAGACTCAAGTATCATTATAATTGTATTGTTTGGACTATGCAAGAATTAGGTAATGAAATTTTTTGTGTCCTCGATTGTATTGAAGCACGAGCGATAAACTGAACCATCGCACATACAAAGTGCCAAATTCATTTTCTCAATTATGAAATTATTAATGAACTGAACAAATCAGGTTAGAAATTTTCATCTCTTCAATTATTGTATAGTATATATTTCGATGATGAATGAGAAATGCCCATTATTTGTATTCATAACTGAATAAATAAGGAAAAATTTATTCTTTTTTTTTTTTTTTTTTTTGATACCCAAATAATACATGCATTAGAAGTAGGAGCTGTTGTTATATTTTTATTAAAAACGAAATAATTAGAAAGAATTTTAAATAAAAAATTATTAAAATTTGAAGTTTATGTAGAGGCTCGCCAAAGCGGCTTACGTGCATGGTATTCAGTCGGTCACACGGTATGTACCTAAATGTATACTTTGTATGCAATACGGTACGTAGGCTAATAGGTATCGAATCCGATGCCTATGCACATACCTATTCCATCGAATATCGAATTAAAAATCGCTTGTATAGTTGTTTTGGAATCGCTGGTAGATATGATATTTGCGTACGTAGCGATGGTCGCGTATGATGTACCAAAAGTAAATCCATCCAACATAGATATCAACAATGCCCAAATGGGACGATTCAAAACCGAATAGGCAAATAAGCGTACGGCATTCAAAAGTAACGTGAGAGTCATACAGTGAATGTAACCCAATTTTGAAATCATGTAATCTACACAGATGGAAAATTCTCAAGTATCAATTACGCAAACGCGATGCGAGATAATTATTTGTATTTCGTCCAGATATACAAGTTTACCGAAAAAATAATAAGTCGGCACATCTCCTAGAATCGTATTTACAACCACCATGACACCTTGTAAACTTTTATCCCACATTAGTTCCTCGTTGTTCGATATGTCTTCGATAATCCTGCAACAAAGTTAAATACGTAAGGAGCTAAGTATACAGTTACTGTACTAAGCTTGAAAGGTTGGGATAAAACAATTTCTAATGATAATCTAAAATATTGAAAATGTCTTGTTTCACTACCAGAACGCGTACTGCCAAACGACTGCCGAGAAAACTCCAATTAAAAAACACCAACAAGCAAAGTTGGCTGAATTTCTGTTCCAAAAAACTGTTTCCAGAGTTTTGAAATCGATTTTCGTAGTTTTCTCAATACTCGGTATCTAAACAAAATGCATCAATAAGTATTACTTACTTTGTGCGTAATCTACCTTCGCACATACACAAGTGTACGTACATGTACTTGTCGTATTGTGTGCAAAGTTCACGTACCTCGAGAAAAATTAACAAAATTCCGGTTGCTGTTAGAAATATAAAAGACAAGATACACGCCGGTAAATAATTCTTCGAATATTCACCTTTACTAAAAAAATCTGTCAAAATCCCGGAAATTAGCGCTGCGGCTCCCCAGCCCATAGATGCGAACATTCGTTGGTTTCCAAATCTTCCGCCTTCCTGGTCTGCATAACATAATACAAACGAATTAACTTGATAATTTATATACTATAGTATTCCTAGTGTTCGCATGCCGTGAAGAAATCAGCATCCTATGAACGTAGCTTTACTCGAGAAAAATTAAATAAAATTTCAACAAGTGAATGTTTTTCGAACTATTGTGAACACAGGGTTCTCCTCCTGATTATATTCACCAATTCGTTTTGTATGTAACTACTTGATTTTTTTTTCAAGTTTATAGGTCTATGCCTACTGGTACTTATCGGTGTACTTCAAGAATACTCAACTGTAGTAGTACACGAAACCTTTACTTCCCTCCCCAATCCTCTTAGGTGGGTGTTTGACTATTCACTCACCCAATATTTGGAAACATACGGTATCCATGAATACACAAATTACGAAATTCGTAATTAAATACATAGCATAAACGCAAAAATAAATCCAAAATATTGGCTGCGAGAATTCGATGATAATTGATTTCGATTCGCTATTGCAGGCCACCATGGAACAAACCGAGAAGTTTTCGTTTTTCTGCTCTTCAATAGCAATAATGTTGACGCTTTCACGGGGACTAGTGAAACAAACATTATTCTGTAACAAAATAATTTAAAACGGATGTATGTAGGAACGGTACTCAATATGCTTACAAATTTCTTTTTTTTATGTTTTTATTCATGTATACTTATTTTTGTTTTCTCTCTGCTGTAAATAAGTCTTATTTCTGAAATAATGTTTCAATTAAAACGATCATTTGACCGAATCGCAGAAAACATCTATCTTCTCTATTAAGAACTTAGGTAATAAACAATGTCGCCATCATTTATAACGAAACGCAACAGTCGTAAATTATAATTTGCCGCGTCGAGAGAGAAAGGCGAACAAACACCGCGCGCAATTTCCAAATAGCCTTTTTCATATACACTGGGGAGGGAGATATGTCATCTAGCTGCAAAGCGAAGCTACCAATATAACATACATTCGCGACTGTTTATTCGAGCCACGAGGTATAACGTTAATCTTTTAAATTGGAATCGATTTTGGACTAGTGCATATTTAGCACGAAAAAGCGAAGTAAATAATCCGATTACAAAATCTGAGGAAGAAATTTACGGAAAATTACAAATGTTAAAAAGTAGTGAATAATTAGTTTTATTCCTATCTCGGCGACATACGCATGCCTAGACATATGTATATTTACAATATCGCCGTTTTATAAGAAAAAGAGAATGCAATGCCACAGTACACGGCACGTAAATAAATAAAATAATAAAAAAGAATATTGACTTTTTTTTTCTCAAAACACTGATATCCCTAGTGCTTTTTTAAATATTATATGGCTTAGTTTTTAATCTCAGAGTGTTAAGGAGTAGGCTTTAGTTCGCAATATTGAAAAAAAAAATATATATATACAAACAAACAAAAAACGCAGTCACATAATTATTTTGATTTTTTGAAGCAGTAAGTTGTGAAGCGTGTTTCAAGCAAGGTGTGTTTACGACAGGCGGTAACTTATTTAGTAGTTAATGCTAAAGATTTTTGAGAAGATTTATCAAAACACTAGACAGATGGGTATACGATACAATATATAATTATATATGCTTAGCGTTTTCACCTAGTTACTCACCAACTTTTTAAACGATTCATCAATATCTATCATATAGGAATAAGATAATGAATTTTTAATGCGACCTTTATTCTTCTCAAATAATATGGAAAAACTTCTTCCGCCGCAATACATCTGCATAAAGTGAAAACAGCTATAATATGTACATCAAATCGCTAACACCATATTTGATTTATAAAAATTATTCAATGATCAACAAGGCTTTATTACCTCGCAAAGTTTACCATCGCTTAAAAAAGTATCAGTTTTCATTCCATCAGGGAAGCATATTGTTAACTTGGTGGCATTTTCATCAAACGAAACAAATACTTCATGAATTTTTGTTTGCGGAAACAGAGCCAATAACAAAATTGAGCATGCACACGTAAATATAAATGATATTAATAGCGTTTTGTGTTTTTGAAATTTATCAGCAACGTATCCAAAAATTAACCTCGCAAAGATAGACAATACGATGGAAATGCTGTATACGAAACCGACGGCGCTTGTCGAAAACCCAAGCTGTTTGGCAAAGGTTGATCCAAACGACGTTAATGGGCATAATCCTGAAAGCAATAAAATCATTTCCACTACGACATCTCAATGATTTACCTAACTAGCTCAAAATTGAAAATGTATATAATTATGGAACTATATCGGTTAAATATTTGTATTTGTCAAGTTTGAAATTAATAACAAGTTTATTAATGAAAAAAAAAATATATATATATATTAATTCACGATTTATTTATAATAAAATTACCACTCATAATTTCTTCAACGTAACCAATAATTAGTTATTTGGTATTCTAAATAATGAAAGCGATAACTTACCGGCAAAAGTTAGAAAATAAATAAATTTCATCTGTAACAGCTTTTTTCTGACTGAAAACATGATCATTCAAGTGCGAAACTGTTCTAATATAATTGAATTCGTGCCCAAAATTTCAGTAATTTAGAACGAATCAATCGTTGATACATAAATCAAATTTATCAACCATCGGGTACTTTCGCCGTGTCAGTCATTAATGAGAGGAAGAAATAACTCATAATTGATAATATCACTACTTGAGCTTATCTTTTTTTCTTTTTTTTTTTTAATCTCCATTAAGAATAGTAACATTTGAAATAATATAAATAGGTACAGTTGGTTGAAATGTTTTCGGTCGAAAACATATGAATAATTGCAAAAATGAAACAATTTCCAGCCGAAAGAAGAAAAAACGTTGCTTCGTAAAAATCAATTGATTTTGTAAACAGTAACAAAAATTAAAATTAACGATAAACAAAGTTCTACGACATCAAAATTAGAAACATCTAAACAAGTCTTACGAAGAATAAAAAATAAAAATATCACAAGAAATAACCGCAGATACAACGTATTTACATAGAAATTTAAATATGTTAGTACATCACTTTCGTTCTTTTGCCGATAAGGAAAGTCACGAAGAATTTTCTAAAATCATTATCGCATCGTTCGGACTGGAATACTGAGCAGAGGAAGTTGTTTCTGAAATTGTTGAATCAAACGAGCTTACAAAAAGAATACGGCTTAAAAATTACGTACGAAACAATCAGCACCTACCGTTTAATTGTCTAGAATCGCGTGAATTTATTTTCGACTCCGGGTTGAATTTATGTTGAGTAAATACATGTAACAAACCAACGACGATTGAAACGTAACCAAAAAATCTAAACAGAAACCGACCACCGAACCGATGATAGATGGTACCAGCGAGAAATCCGCCAAAAGAGATACCTTTATATACAACGAAATTCTTCCGTAAAATCATATTGAAAGAATAATGATGATAGAACGCGGAAAGCGGCTCACCTAATCCATCAAATAAGGCGCTAAACAATGCTTGTATGGTTGATTCAGTCCCCACTCGAGCTATTACATTTGAATACGAAGCTATTACAACGTAGCACATAGAAAATGCGAAACCATTAATTAACTCGATGGGCAGAACCCACACGGGCTTTTCAAGAAGAGAGTAACCCAACATACGAATTGATATAGCGAACAATACTAGCGACATCAACCTGATATGGCCCATTTTTTTCAGTATCCAACCTACATTGATAAAAAACTACTTGCAAATTAAACTCGCGAGAAATTCACGAAAATTATCGTTTTCACTAACCAGATATGAAGAAAAATGGTAACTCTCCGATAATGGTGGTGAATAAAGAATCTAGTCCTTGAAGTGTTTTGCTCCACTGTAGATCATCGGCCGATGAAATATCCTCCAAGAACCTAAAACATTATTCGCACACATACAGTGGTGATTGTCGACAAAAAGTGACGCTAATGTCACTTCGTTCGATAGTTATATACTAACCAAAATAGAAAATTCCACACAACGCCAGAAAATAATCCAGTTAAAAAGCACCAACATGCGAATACGGAAGTTTGCATTCCAGAAAATAACAATTTCACATCTTTGAATATAGAGATCGAAATGCAAGTTTTATTTACCTAAGAAAAAAATACTCGTATTGTTATAATGTTTAGGTGAACGCGGACGTAGGACAATATCGCGCAGGCATAATTATATGAAATAATGTTAACTCAATAGTACGATATATTACGCAACAAGGGCGTAAAGAACGTGATTCCAAACGAGTGCTGTAATCGCAGGCGTTTGTAATCACGCCTTTGCGCCCGTGTAGCGTACGCTGTTTTACTCAATGAATCAAAAATTTGAACTTTGAAAAATAAGCTACAAAAAAAAAACAAAAAAACAAAAAAACAAACACACAGCAACACTATGAAACATGAAAATACGTACACAACATTGCCAATAGCGGCAAGCGTAAGTACTATACTATTACCTTCCTTATTTACAGTTTGCCAATAACAATATACTTTAACCTCTATCAACAGCGATGTAATGATGTACTTTACACACATGAGTTAAGTAAATACATTTAAAACGTGTATATAGGTAAGGTACGCACTACGCTCATACAAACCTTTGTGAAACTAGCGACGATCAAATCAACAAATAACAAGAAAGACGCTAAATAAAACAGAGATTTATAATTTTTATCGAAAGAGTTTTCGCTGAATACATCGACGAGCCAACCAGAAAGAATGCTGACCAATCCCCAACCCAAAGCGCCGAACATTCTCTGTTTACCGTATAGGTGCGACTCGCTTCCTGCAAATTATGAAAACAACTGCGTGTAAAGAAAAAAAAATACCAATGCTTTGTGCGTATTATGGGCATTAAGGTTCATAAAAATCACCTAATATCTCAAAACAAACCGTATCGGACATGCTACCAGTGAGCGCCATACCACACCAATTTATCGTAAACACTATAAACAAAATCCAGAATTTCATTTTGGAAAAATCTTTTCTCAACGGCGAATCTTCATACTGCAACACATTCATCAGCTCCATGTTATCGCAAACGGTCCAACAAGTAGTGTTAATATGATTTTCACAAAATGGCATAGATACTGAGTTTTGAGAGGAACCGAATGCTTCATTTTTAATCAACGCGTAAACGCACTCGTTAAGCTGAAAATAACAAACGCAAACCGATCAGTTCAACGGTCAATATTCGAACGGAATGCATACTCGGCTCATTTCAATCTTTATTCTTCCAATCCTTCACCTTGAATACGTGCTTTTTCTCGATTTTTACGTTGAAAGTAACATTTTCACGATTATCTAAAACACCCTTCAATTGATGTTGTTGAACTTCACTTTGTGTACTATTAAAACGGTTCCAAACTGAACATTCGTTCCAATTGTTACATAATTCTAGGGCAAAAGTTGTATCAACTTCACATTGTAGCTGGAGAAAAAAGAAGATGACGAATCATTAGCTAAAGAAATCGAATTTCATGCACAAAACCAGATGAAAAAATTGGAGAAATAGTAATTATGTCGGCTTTAAAAATTAATGATCACTGGCACCAGTCGGCGTACTTATCAAATGGCATGACCATAAATGAAGCGAGACTGTTTTTACCTATCTTATCTGTTTTTAATTCAGCATTAGATAATTTTGCGGCGCTATTTAAATTAATTAGTAACCTTATCATAAGTAATAAAAAGAGAATAAACTCTACGAGCAAAAATTGTAACCTAATTACTAAAATCTCAAATGCCACGAATGGGTAAACATGAACCGTACAAGCATAATTATTATTGTATTAAATAATACAAAAGTATCCTAGGAATCGTTATCTACCTCGCAATTGATGTTGACGGAATTATTGTTCTTATTTGCTATCACAATTCGCCGCATTTTTACGATGTGTTCGTTACAAGTACTAAGAAAAACATCACTATAACACAACAAGGTGGTTTTTTTTCTAACGATAGGTGTTTGAATTAGGGTCATACAGAGAGCAGAAATAAAACAAGAAAAAATAGCCAGCATAAATACTAATTTTTTTTCATTAAATTTATCCGCAATTACGCCACCAAGAGTTTTCGCAAATAAGCCAGCTAACGGCAAAATTGTGTACATGAGTCCAACAGTAACTGCAGCGAAGCCAATTTGTTTCGCAATCGTAGGTCCAAAAATAATCAGCGGAGCGACGCCTAAAATTCAATTTCAAAGATTTTTCAACCTAGATATTACAAATCTACGTTTAATATAGCGCTTACCATCAATTTTACCTGCGTTGAAAAAAAAATAATGCAGTTTAATTAACATTAATTTCCCGTTCATTTTTACTGCAAACTTGATGATCCAAATACCGCTGATTGTAGTATTTCTCAATAACTAAACACAATGAAATTCGTAGTCAACATTCAACAAATACCTGCAACTGCAGCATAAACGGAATACCTACATAGTATATTACAAATAATTACGATTAAAGCATTGCAAGATTTACGAATGTAACATCGAGTTCACATCAACAAACAGAAAAATTTGTATATCATACCCGCAACAAACTTGAATTTCCAAGTTTCAATTAAACAAATTAACATAGCGATGAATTATAAAAGTAGACATCATATCATATCACAACATGCTAAGCTTGGAGGAAGTGTAAAATTCACAACGAAAGATGAAAAAAAAAACTTGTAATTACTAATTAACGAAAACACATAAATAGATACACATGGAAATATTATCACCTAATTTCCAAGATTGTTTTAACATTTCAGTTCCATTACAACAACATTCATGCCGAAACCTGGCATTTATGTGCATGTCTTATCGTCTTTCTGTTTCAGATGATAACACTGACGCTTGACGGCAAAGTGGTTTGACCAAAAGTATTGGGATCCTTCAGCGAAAGAGTCGGTACCTGGTGGTAAAACGATGAACTACTGAAAACGGGGATTTCAATAATTGATAAAGTGTCATTATTGGCAATGAATTAATAATTCTGGTACTGAATTGAATTATTTTGAATAGAATTAATTGTTTTTTGTTCAGTTGTGAAGATAAATTGAATTCCAGTGTTATTGTTACGGCAGTGATGGGCACGCTCCGGAAAAAAAAGAGCGCGCTCCGCTCTTCGCTCCAAGTGAGAAAAAAAAGAGCGCGCTCCGCTCTCGCTCCAAGTGAGAAAAAAAAGAGCGCGCTCCGCTCTCGCTCCTGGAGCGGTCGGAGCGCCGCTCTTTTCAAGTGAATTTTGGTATATAGATATGTTGGTCGAATTTAAACCTATTTTTATTAATTATTTTTCGATTTAATCAATTTTAGTGAGTGCGGTGAACTGGTGAAATGGTGAATCTTGATTTATGAGTACCTATAACCACTGCTGGGCGCGTTCAGGTTTTTTTTGAACGGCGTTCGTTCCCGTTCAATGAAATTCTCAAATTTGACATTCACGTTCCGTTCCATTCACTGGCCAAAAAATTCCGTTCCGTTCAGCGTTCCGTTCAATTATTTCCAAAATTTCACGCGTTCCGTTCCCGTTCACATTCATGAACGCTTCGTGAATAGACGATTATATTGAACCAAATTGAAATTCTTCAAAACATCTGCTTTTCACTTTTACTAAACGCAATTCAACATTAAAATAACGAATAATTAACAGTCAGCCAATCACGCCACGAGAAGTACACCGAATGAATAGTGATAGTGAATACCACGACACAAAACTTGAGAAAGACGAAGTGAAGAAATAGAAAATTGAGAAAAAAAACTAAAAAGGGTAAAAAGACAAGTTTTTTCTTGAACGATAAATGAACGGCGTTTAAAATTTACGTTCAAGAAAATAAAACGTTCCGTTCCGTTCCAACTTTTATATTTATCCTTCCCGTTCCGTTCATCGTTCATTCAATTGATAAGAGAATCTCACCCGTTCCGTTCGAACGCGCGTTCCTGAACGCGAACGCGCCCAGCAGTGCCTATAACATGAGGATTTAATACCGTGCGCTGTGCGCACAACTAATTCTTTACACATCAACGTAAAAATCTGCTAAAAACGCATTTTACATGATTTCAAAATCAATATTAAAACTTATTAAAACTATATAGAATTATTTTTGACACCAATTTCTTATCAAGTAATACTATAAAACTGATTAGAACTATAAATCAATCCACAGTTTCAAGTTGTATACAGGGCTTTTAACTTAAACGTATATTAGTTAAATTCAGTTAAAGTTATAGTCTTTCAAAACAAAAATAAGAGTTAAAGTTAGCAGTTTTATTCTTTTCACTTAAAGTTTAAGTTATAGTTAAAGTTGATGTAAACTAGTTGTAACTTGAATAAAATAAAAGTTTAGAGTTGAGGTTAAAGTTAAATTCTTCTTTATAGTTAAAAAATTTAAAGTTAAAGTTAGTTAAAGTTTAATTCTTCTTTTAAAATAGTTAAAGAAGTTGAAGTTAGAATGAAATAATATAGTTACCGATCATATCATATCCGTTTTTTATGTACGATGAAAAGATGAAATAAGACATAAGAGTTTCCAAATTCAATAAATTAAGCGTTTAAAACATATAAAATGAATTTAATTTAAAATTTCACATTTAAAATTTTAATTTTCAAAACTACTTAATATAATTATTTCACAGTAACAAAAGATCATTAATAATAGAAAATAGACTCTTTGAGACTGCATTGCAAAGGGTTTAAAATGAACCTCAAGTCGCTGAATGTTCGTTCAAAGTTGGAAAATTAGAAATTAGCTTGAGACTTTAACCAAAACGATTTTTTTAAAGTTTAAGTTGAAGTTTAATTCAGTTTCAGGGACTGAAAATATTAGTTTAAGTTTTATTCAGTTACAAATATTGGGATTTATAGTTATAGTTAAATTCAGTTTTATTCTTAATACGTGAAAATACAAGTCAGTTTGAGTTAAAGTTTAGAGTTTTAGTTATTGTTAACAGCCTTGAGTTGTAATGTTATTTCAAAATTACATGAATTGATTTTTGTAACTTTTTTTGCTGGTGTGTAATAAATCAATTGCGCGCACGGTATAGAAAGAAACAATCTAATAAATAATAATTATAAAATAAAAAATTCAAATATTCATTTATTGAAACGTTCCAATGATAGAGGAGCGTTATCAGAGGAGCGCGCTCTTTTCTTTAAATTTCCGCTCCAGGCTGGAGTACTCCAGAGCGCGCTCCGGTTGTTGTAGTTGTATTAAAAAAAGAGCGCGCTCCGCTCTCGCTCCGGAGCGAGAGCGGAGTACTCCGACCGCTCTTCCGCTCCCAACCGGAGCGTGCCCATCACTGTTGTTACGACATGAATGATTATTTTTTATGCACTTACTAACGACTATAGTGATACAATTATCGCGAATATCATAAATAACATGCGGAAGAATTTCATTTATAAACCAAAATGATAAATAAGTATCAAATTGGCCAAACCCAATTCATTCATTTCATTTATTCGATTTATTTTCAAATAATTCAAACATTTCACTGTGTGAGTCTACAACTGGCGGCAAAAATTCCCCGTTTTCAGAACTGATAATACCATTAAATGTAAACACGACACTAGCGCGCCACTGCTCTGAAGGGTCACAATAGTCACTTACCAAAGTCTTAGGCCATTTAGTATTAACATAGACCCCGCTAACTGATAACAACCTGGTCCCAACATATGGGTGATTCTATCATTGACTTTCAATGGATTCTATAAGCAATTCACAGGGATTGCATTTTACACGAAAAAAAACTTTTTCTACATTTACACGTCAAATAAGTGTAGAATATGTAGAATATGTAGAATAAATCTAGAATAATTATGTAGAATATGTAAAATATATGTAGAATATGTAGAATATAGCTGAAAGCCAAAAAAAAACAGTTTTGGATTTTTTGGAGCGAAATCAACGTCCCTTTACTAGACACGGACGTTAACAATAATACCTGGATATTTGGCTGCGTGTAAATGGAACGGCTCTGAAATAGAAATATAAGCCACGCCCACCGCAACGTTGCTTTAAACAGTATTAAAATTCAAAATTATAAGCCACCACCACCGCAACGTTTTGCGATCAGCCAAATATCCAGATAATTTGGTTAATGTCCGTGTTACTAGAGGTCGGACGGTAACGAAAAGTAGCGTTTCAATTCAACACTCCTCTTTCCCCTTTAATCTCTGACGTCACGCGGCGGACCTGAAAACGCGCGGTAACCTACGATTTAAAGGGAATACATCGACTTTCTTATAGTTTTTTATAATTTACTCTAAAAGAACGGTTTTTTTTTTTTTAAAAAAAACTTGTAAGGACTAAAATTGTAGAGAATAAAATTTCCTAAATGATGCATATTTTTAAATTGATGATTGAATGATTCTTGCGTATTTATAAGTGTATAATGAAAAGTAAATATGACACATTGACACCAGCGTAGGCGCAAGTAAGATTTTATAATGTTTAATAATACAAATTATTATTTTTGATAATAAATATTGCCATTTCATTATTAATAATTAATACCTAAACTGAGTGAGCAGAGTGTTCATTCATTCGTTTTTTTGTTTTGTTTTCTTTTTTAATAACTTATAGGTACTTGGAATTTCATAATGCATTTGCTAATTTATATAGTTATTCAAAATGTTTGGCTAGGTAATATTATTTCAATTTCCAAAATTCATAATTCAATATATTTATGAATATGTAACAAACAAGTGACAAACGAAATTAGTAAAATTTCATGGATTTTTTAAGTCTATCAGGTGTATTTTTGAGAGCCAAATAGGATGGGAAGTTGATTTTTTGTAAATTAATTTATTTATTCATTAAGGCAGTGCTTCGGAAAATAAGTAGGTAATTATGAAAAAATTGATTTTAAAATAAAGAAATGAAAAAATTGGAAAAATAAATGCTTAATTTCTCAAACAAAGTCTCTAAAACAACATATTATAATTTTGAATCATTTTGTTGCGTTACTTTTGAGAAAAATACTGCCAATGAAAATTTTATCCCATGCTATCGCAAAACACATGCGTACATGTAATTGTAAATTACAATAACTTTCTTCAATATGAACCGGGAGGTTCGCCCTAACTGAGTTCCCACTAGTGGTCACACTGGCGGGACGGTTGCGCACTCGGTGCGCCGCCGTTAGAGATGCAAAATTACCGGTAATTTAAGTTTGGGTAACTTACCAGTAACTTACCGGTAACTTACCAGTAATTTAAGTAATTTATAATTCTTCAAAAATGTTGCATTATAAGGGGTAACTACTTGATTGGAGCACACCAAACGCAAAAATCTTTTCCTCATAAAAATAAATTATGTATTTGAATGATATTAGCAAGAATAATTAGCATATGCCTAAAAGCGTTTATCAATGAAATGCAAAATTTTAATTTTTTATCCTTTCATTGTCAAAAAATACATATAATTATATATTTTGAATTTATTTACCTTTTAACTGATTTTTTCGCTTGGGGGCTCGAATCCAGTAGTCACCCGGTATTGTATAATTATTTCATTACTCTATAGACTATACCAAGTATAGCATTGTTTGAAAGCTTGTTTTAGAATTATTTTAGAGCAATTATAACAGAAATAAAATGACGAGTGATAAATTGATAATGAAATACATGGAGGGTCGAATGATTTTTTTTAAGTTTTTTTTTTTTTTAAGACTGAATAGAAAGTATTGAAAGAGAATCACTAAAATAAAATAATGCAATAAAAAAAAACTGCAAATCAAAAATTAGCAACCAAATCTAAAATGTATTTCGAAGGCTTCTAGTTCTGAATCTGATAATTCATCCGTAAAAAGAAAATTTCCAATCCAATATTTTTAGTAATTTCATATCCGAAAAAGTTCCAGTAAATGAATTTAATTTTAAAATTAAAAATCTTAATTCAAATCAATATTTTCAATATCATTCTGTTGAATTGGCAATGGTATTTCTTGGTCAGACTCGAAGTTAGAAGTGCACAAATTAACAATCAAATTGTATATAAACATGACACAAAATTTGAGAGATAAAGCACAACTTGAATGAGTAGGACGAATAAGATAATACACAATAGTAATACTAATACTGGTCTGGGTTACCGGTACCACAAAGAGGGGGTTGGTAAATTTTTTCATTTTGCATGCTGTTGCATGAAACATGCACGCATACTATGCAATTACACTCCCACATACATAGTTCATCAGTGGTTAGCTCATCACAACTTCAAAGCGTAAAAACTGAGAAAATAATAGCGAAATGTTGTGCATGAAAAGTTTCATCGACGAAAAAATTCATAAGAGGTAGGAAAAGTATCAAAATTTCAATCGTTTTGTTTCAGTTTTGAAAATGATCATGATGGTAGTCGATTCCTAATGCGACATGCAAATTTAATAAAAATTTATAAATTACCGCGGTAATTTAAGAAATTTATGATGCGGTAATTTACCGGTAAGTTACCAGTAAGTTACCGGGTAAGTTACCGCGGTAAGTTTCTTTGCATCTCTAGCCGCCGTCAAGTCAGATGACCAGTTTTTGTTATGAGCGTGTACAGATGAGATCGTTCGTCGCGTTTACCACGTCAGCTCCGTGTTGCGTATTGTAGTTTCTATCAGGGTTGCGTACCGCGGTATTTTTTCCGGTCGGTATGGTACTGGTATTTGGTATCGGTATTTTTTCTGGTCGGTACGGTACTGGTATTTGGTATTTATATAATTTTCGGTCGGTATGGTACCGGTATTCGGTATTTATATAATTTTCGGTCGGTATGGTACCGGTATATGGTATCGGCATTTTTTCTGGTTGGTATGGTACCGGTATTTGGTGTCAATGTTTTTTCCGGTCGGTATGGTACCGGTATCGGTAAATCCCAAAAAACCGTGGTATTGGTCGGTATATACCACGGTATCGGTACCGGTACACAACCCTAGCCCGCAATATCGCGCCAGTTCAATTATTTCAAAACTCAAAAAACGTGTTAGAATCAAAACCAGGGTTGCATGTTGATCAAAATTAAAAATTAACAATTAATAAATAAATAAATATCATAAATACCGCGGTATTTACAGAGGGTTGCGTACCGCGGTATTTTTTCCGGTCGGTACGGTACTGGTATTTGGTATCGGTATTTTTTCTGGTCGGTACGGCACTGGTATTTGGTATTTATATAATTTTCGGTCGGTATGGTACCGGTATTTGGTATTTATATAATTTTCGGTCGGTATGGTACCGGTATCGGTAAATCCCAAAAAACCGCGGTATTGGTCGGTATATACCGCGGTATCGGTACCGGTACGCAACCCTGGTTTCTATACACGATTTTGTAACCGGTGGATTCAATAAAGTTGTGTTCGAAAGTTAGTTTCATTTTTACGAGCTCGTCTCTTCTCAGACCGTGAGAATCGGACTCCGCTGGTACCTCAGACCTTGCTGGTGGCTTCCGTTCCAGCTAACGATCAGACTACGTTATAATTACTCGTAGTGGAAATACATTCTTCCACTTCAAATAATATGTATTTCTTGGAAGCTAAATACACTGAGAAGTTGTTATATTTTATTTATTAGTTTATTAAAAAATCAAAATTATATTACCTATCTAATGATAATGTTTTATGAAATTATGAGAGACACATCATAATCAATTACTTTAATCAATTTATCAAGTACTTAATAGAGTTAATAATAATCTTGAATTATTCAAAAAATTACAAGTTTTTTGAAAAAATTGTAATAATTAGTCAAACATTATTATTTATTACCTATATATTTTATTCAATTATTATTTTAAAATTTCATCAATCATTTTAGGAAAAAATAAAATGAAAAAATTAATTGCATGATATTCTTTGCATATTTTTTTATTCTTTTGAAATTATCATTGCATATATAACGCTACGGTACTCCAAAACCTTTTGTACAACGTAAATTTCATATCGATGCTTTTCTTCAAAAACCACGTGAGTCCGACTTAGGCAAAATTCACTTTTAAGTGGTTTCTTATGTAAAAAAAATCGAGGAATTCGATTTTGAAAACCTCGTAAGTCCAAATCATCAACTAGCGCTTCTATCCTTAAAAAAAAAAACCTCGTAAGTCTGTCATCAAAAGAAAATACTCGTACCTCTCTTGAAAAATTTATATATTTTGGACTTAAGTAAGCAGTTTCTTATGTAAAAAAAATCGAGCAATTCGATTTTGAAAACCTCGTAAGTCCAAATCATCGACTAGCGCTTCTATCCGTAAAAAAAGAAACCTCGTAAGTCTGTCACCCAAAATAAAATACTCGTTCCTGAAAAATTTATATATTTGGACTTATGTGGTTTTTGAAGAAAAGCATCGATATATAGGCTTACGAAAAATACGTGATTTTATTGAGGGTAAATATGATTTTCAACATTTAAACCTCTATAGCTAGTAGAAATATTGATCGAAAAGATTTTCACTATACAGCATTGGAAAAAGCGTGAAATTTTTTTTCAAGATAGCAATTTAAAAATCATTTAATGCAACCGAAAATTTTAAGTGTCGAGGGTATTAAGTTACGAAAAATACGTGTTTTCATATAAGTAATCTACGATTTTCAACATTTAAAACCCCATATTAAGTAGAAATATTGACCAAAAAGATTTTTAGTATACACCATTGGAAAAAGCATGAAATTTTCTATAAGATGAGAATTTAAAAACCCTATGGTATCGCTCAAAATTTTGAGTACCTAACGTGAATGTGAAGTTATAAAAAGTACGCACTTTCGTAGCTAAAATACTTTTTTTGAATTTAAAACCTCCATATGTAGTTAAAATATTGATCAAAAATATTTTTTATTGTACACCATTGGAAAGAGCGTAATATTTTCTATAAGATAGCAATTTAAAAACCCTATGGTATCGCTCAAAATTTTGAGTAACGTGAATGTGAAGTTACAAAAAGTACGCGTTTTCATAGTTAAGATACCTTTTTCGAATTCAAAACCTCCATATGTAGTAAAAATATTGATCAAAAATATTTTTATTATACACCATTAGAAAGAGCGTAAAATTTTCTATAAGACTGCAATTCAAAAACCTTATAGTCCCGCTGAAAATTTCGAGTAACGTGAACTTGAAGTTATAAAAAATTTTGCAACTTGGGAGTGATTATGAATATTATGAAGAATGGAATCATTTATTTTGCTAGATAGAATGAATAATTTACAAATATAAAATATGCATATGATAGAAAATTTAATATCCTTCAACTTAAGTTCTTACAAATTTTTTTGTTAATGGAGTGGTTTTCGAGAAAATTTAGAAATACTATCAAAAAATATGAACTTCCCGTTTAAATTACATACGACGCGCGTTATTAGCTCCGCCAGGTTACGTCAAATTTCGGAACGCCAATCAGATTATGCGCTTTTTAAAAGGCCGATTTTGCGGTTACCGTCCGACCTCTAGTAAAGGGACGTTGGAGCTAAGGAACATTGAAATCTTGTAATCTATGAAGTTTTTGGATTTTTATCAATCAATTTTCCATCATGTTTATACGTACTTTTTCTTCCAATTTAAAATTCTTAATAATTTCATTTATCTCGGTGAAATTTTGGAAATCATTCGAACCCATCGAATTTGTCTGCAAAAAAGTTGATAATTATATCTAATGTTCCTACATTCATAACTTTTAATATTGCTTAACAAATTTGTTCAAAGTTTTTCATGTACATGTTCTTGAACTTAGCCGGGTTCTATACAGGCCTTTTAAATTTATTATAATTTACACACGGATCAATGAACTCATTTATAGGGTATTTATCAACATCACTAGTCATTTAGATTTAGAATATAGAAGCAATCAATGTTACAACTTGTGTATTCCAACTGTGTAGGATGAAATTATCTAAATAATAGCATTTCCATTTAATTTTTCTGTGAAATCATTATGATTCAAATAACGGATCTTCAAAGTAAGTCAGTTTGACATTTTCACGAATATAATATTGGGATGTAGCTTACGATGATATAAATATTTTTGTTGTATTGATTTCAGAGTTAGGTGTTGGTTTAGCAGGATTTGGAATATCACTTCTAATACTTGGCGTCCTACTGCTATTCGACAAAGGGTTATTGGCAATCGGCAACGTAAGAGCAATATAATACATCTCTTAACTTGACCGTGAACATTACTTTGTCATGTTTGTTTTCCAATAAACTTCTAGATATTGTTCATCTCTGGCCTTGCGTGTGTAATTGGTATTCAACGAACATTCCGTTTCTTCTTCCAAGTGCAGAAAACGAAAGCTACTATCTGCTTCTTCGGAGGGATCACGGTGGTACTTCTGGGTTGGCCACTGATTGGGATGTTGGTGGAACTTTACGGCTTCATTTTATTATTTAGGTAAATGTCATGCCCCGGTTTTGAGTAATGAATAGCGGTGTTTATAATATGTATAGACACCAAAAAGGAATCGATGATTTAATGGATTGTATCTTTGTTTAATTCTTCAGTGGTTTTTTTCCTGTCGCTATTAATTTTTTAAGAAGAGTGCCAATTTTGGGAACATTCCTTAATTTACCAGTCATTTCTGGGGTATGTATGCATATAATTATATAAAGTATATGAATTAATGTTTCCCATGAAATTAACGAATGTGATCGTGCGGATAACTATGTGATTTTTACTGTAGATAGTTGATCGTTTAGCGGGTGATGCTCATCGCACGATGGTGTAACAGAAATATGGGAAAACTTTTTAAGCGTCTATGTCAGTATTCAGCACGTAATACATTTCGTTCATCGTGTAATTTATTCGTTATAATCGTTCAGCGTAAACAGTACCTTCTGAAATCGCTAATTAGTTATTTCACATCTGAACAGAACTTATTTGTGAAAAAAGAAACTTTAAATTTGATTTTTTTTAAATCAAAGTATTGAAACCTAAAATACGGCTGATAACTGTTGGAATTATTTGTATTCTGTATGTGTTGTTATACTGTACTTTTTGATGTTTTTTATACGCATTATATTTTATATCCAGTATTGTTTTAGCATGTATAATGACGATTTAAAAATGAAATAAAAATATTGTTGATGTAAATACGTGGCATAATTCCTAGGTGAATTTGAATTTTCGTTTATCCTTGTCAATTGCTTTGAGACAATAACGAATCGATGCGAAATACTTTTTAGTGAATTTCTAATTTGCTAATTTTCATCTGTGAAATGTGTATGCATTACATATACGAGTATACCAATACAATACAATACAATACGATAAATAGATGTACTTGTAATATTACAATGATGATGAAAGACAGAATTCAAGAGTTAAAAAATACAGTCGCAAATTTTTAATTACGTTCCTCAAAGTTGAAAACTCTGACAAATGAGTTTTATGATTACACTGGAGTCCGTAGCAGTTGACAAATTCTTTGGTTATCTTTTTTTCTTTTTCTTTAAGAATTTTCGTGGCATTTTGAAAAAGTTCTTCCATGGACATTGTTGAGGCAAATTAAGTGGGTCAATTATAATTTTGAATGAAATTCTATTTTAATTTCGTTGCCAGATTCTAAGAATAGGACAACAGTTTCGCACATAATCGTGTATGTGTAGTCACCGTGTTATTTTTACGTCAAGGGCACGCTTTTAAAAATTCATTAGCATGTATTATGAACTTCTTAGTTTTTTTTTTTTTTTTTTTTTTTTTTGTGAAAATTTCGGTTGTGAGTGGGTAATTGAAGAGAAGAGAGAAAAGTTCAAACCTAAAATCATTTGTAATCAAATTCTGGAATGAGTAAAAGAGAAATTACCTATATTTCCTACTTTATTGAATGGCAGGTAACGATACTAAAGTGAATAAAAGATGTGAATGTAAAATAGCAACGCATATATCGAATTTATGTAATATTGTATGCATATGTATATACATAATATGTACACTAGGTGACGTCGTATGATACAGAAACGATGTTTTTCCTTTTCTACTTACACTACCTAATTTAAACATTTTCCTAATTCGAATAAGTAGACGATTATACGTAAACGAGGGAATTTTCTTAGTAGTATAAGTTACCTATTTTTTTACTATAACAATTATCTCTATGGAATGAGTCTAGAAGATAAAGTTTTTAATTTCATCGTACAGCACTAAAACTAGAGCGCCACCGGTACCTCTTAGTACATTGGAGAAAGCTCCCTTGAAGAAAGCACCGGTACCTTCTGTTTTTGCGATAACACTCCAGCAGTGTAATGTACTTTTATAAATAACATCGGCCTTTGCTCTGCCTGATTGCATCATCATACGTCTCCTTACGGTATCGAACGGATAGGAAACAATGCCGGCTACTGTGGTTACCACCTGGAAATAGCAAATTTATTCGTCAATATTCTTTCAAGAAATAAACTAAACTGAATTAAATCAATAAAACTATAAACAGAGTAATTAAAAAATTTCTGAACGCAAAAAATGTCGAAATCGAGCGTTCATGAAAAAAAAACATGTATCAGTATATCATAGAAAAGTGGTTCAGTTTGTGGACTTCTAAGTTTTGAAGGCCTTTCGGCATATCGAATTATTGTTGTTATCGAATACGTGAATGTACACTACAGTAAAAGGATTGAGATTATGTCCATATAGTGACATTCACCTGAGCGATACCCCAAGACACGAAAAAACCAGCATTTTTCGGATCCGGTAGCATTCCTTTAGCCGTATCAAAAAATCCGAAGTACGCGGCTCTATAAATAATAATTCCTTGAACGGAAACGCCGAATCCTTTGTATAAACCGCCCAGTCCGTCTGATTTGTAAACTTTCTTAATACAATCTCCTAGGCCTTTGAATTCACGTTTTTCCGATCCTTTTCCGACATCAGCGGCTAATCTGTAAACGTTAATATTTTTACTATTGTTGTAAAATAAATTCTAACGGAGCTCTGATATGGAAAAAAAAGAGAGAAAGCAAGAAAGTGTCTACACAGGGCTTATGTAGGTATATCCGCATAAAATTAATAATGATAATTAAAAATGTTGAATGTCAAAACGAAATTTAATTTACCTGGTTCTTGCGAAATCCAAAGGGTAAACAAAACAAAGTGATGTGGCCCCAGCAGCTCCACCTGAGGCTAGATTACCAAGGAAATATTTCACGAATTGTTTATTTTTATCAACTCCTCCCAAAAAAATTTGCTTGTATTTATCTTTAAAAGCGAAGTTCAACGCTTGCGTCGGAAAATATCGGACAACATTAGCGAAATTTCCTCTCCAGTATGCAGTAAATCCTTGTTCTTTGGGTATTCGAATGAAACAATCTACCATGCCTGAAAACATTTGCAACAAGAAATTCGATAAGCTGAGATCTCCTATATACACTCGTTCATATCTACCTAATTAAGTGTTAGATACAACAATGCTCGTGAAGTGGAAGCACGTGCATGTTTGATGTACCTAATATTATACGTAGATTCACGCGATTCCTAGGTATATACAATACACCTACCACTCGTATAAGCTACGAGTACGTAATCTACACTAGAACTAACTTTTAAAATGACAAGTCTCACATTTGTTTTTTCAATGATTCGAAGAATGAAAAAAAAGTGCACTTTGATTTGTAGCTAAAGACAAACCTTTATAACGTTGCTCCGGTGGAATTTGCTTAGATATATGCTGTACTTGCAGCAGCAATTTGACTCGTTCGATGGGAGCTACCGAAGTTTTGGAAATGGCAGCTGAAATACCACCTGCAACGAAGTCTTTAGCAAAAGCTACAGGATCTGCGAGAGAAGGAATAACGACCGAATTATTGTTATACATCTTGTTGAACGGTATGCACAAATTAACCCAATATAAAACCGCGCACTGATCGATTTTTAATCACCAACCAATCGGTACTCTCAACGCTGTTCTGAGTCGACTGTCGCTATTCCGTTTAAGTTTTACAGCAAGAAAGGTCTTCATTCAGTTGGCAACGATTCAATGTAGTTACTCAGGAATAACTCGCAGAAAAATTGCCAATGATGAAAGTTGGCATGTTAATCATACACACAGTGTCAACCTTCACCGACGAACATGGCCATTTCACGACCTTTATCAGCAAAGGCGAAAATAATATCGTTTCTGTTCGAATCAAGTAGGTAGCCTGTATAATGTATATACGTGAGCTGTCCTTTTCCGTGAATTGACAACACGATGTGTGATATACCTACGTTAGGATATGTATTATTACTCGTGCCTATGTTTTCTAACGAAGAAATTTATATTGAAGAATAAATGAATAAAATAATTACATTAATAACAATGAATAAATAGGTAAATAAATTAATTGAGTGAATGGAAAAAAAAAAAATGATTGGGTGGATAGGTACCGAGTTTATTTGCAAATACGTATATCTACCTTCAACGCACATATAAATGGGTACAGTGCTTAGGTTCATTTTATCTTAATTATATAGAACTTATAAAATATGTAAAACAGGTGCATTAGAAAAAAATTTAATTTAAAAAACAAACAAAAAAATATTACACGTACTAGGTATACACAAAAACACGCACTTGGAAAATATCTACATGCAAATGTAGGTATTTTCACGGTAAGGTTTCAACATATCCATTCAATAATGAATTAGAGGGTGGGGATTTTGGCCTTAAATAATTGTCTTCATCCAAATTGTCTTCAGGTTCGTCTTCGAAAAGAATAGGATAATCGATAGTAACTGGTACCGGAGGTGGTCTGGGAAGACAAGGAACATCGTGCCGTGAAAGATTTTCTTTTAATTTTGAAAGACGATTGCATATATCCAAAAATTGTATTCTCTCTTTGGGATCTTTTCTCCAACATAATTTCATTATTTCTGCGATTTCATTCGGACAGTTCTCCGGCGTATCCAAAACTATTCCTTCTAAAATGAATTTTAAAACCTGTAATTCGATAAATAACAGAAAGCTGGTTCAGAAAAAAAAAAAATATTGTGGTTGAGTAGGTAGTGGGTACTGGGTACTCCCCATACAAACCATGCAGGCAGGCCTGAAAAAAAAACTCAACGTGTATGGTACTAATACGTAGGTTACGCGTCTACTTGTAAACTGTGAAAATTATGCTTTTTCCCATTATTAGGTAATGTGATTATATTATATTTACTTATATACCTAATTTGGCGTTGATTATTATATCAATAAGTAAGCGACTATTACTATAGTAAATCGTACACAAATCGAATGCAACATGAAGTAATTCGCGATAAATGACTAATAACTATAGGGCTAAGATTCACGTCGATTTTTGTAGTGTTGTTTCAGCAGCTTGATGCAGTTGGTAGAAAATCAGTTGAAAATTACAGAAAAAAAAAAAAAAAAAAAAGAAACCTATGAAATAATTTTAATATCGCAATTTTTTTGCTTTCGTTCTTTAAATTTAAAATTAGATAATACATTGGTATATATTTCACTATTTAAAAATATGAATTTTTGCCTTCATGAACTACCCAAATAACTCAAAAAATAATGTAGGTACCTGACTTGCACATTTTTAGAGAATGATTTTGGAATGTTGTTTCGAGTAAAGCGTAATTTTCGAGCTGTCATGTCACTATTGCATTCGATCGAAAATTCAGCGTACAGGATACCATAATATTATGCTACGTAACTACATCACCTCTTCGTTAGTATGACCGAAATATGGTTGCTTCCCATAGTTATATATTTCCCATAATACTACACCATACGACCATACGTCAGATTCCAAAGTAAACTTTCCATACAAAATACTTTCGGGAGACATCCAACGAACGGGTAACATTCTGGTACCACCGATCTACCGGAACAATGTAACAACGTTAATAAATGAGTTGAAACTATCATTACCACTAAAGGTGATTCGTTTTTTTTCTCTCTCTTTTCTTCTTTTCTTTATTGCTTTATTGAGTTGAGCAAACCTTGTAATAATCGCACGTGTATACATCTCTGCTCATACCGAAATCGGAAATTTTAACAGTTAGCGTCGAACCAACTAAGCAGTTACGACATGCTAAATCCCGATGTACAAATCGCTGCGCCGCCAAATATTCCATTCCGTTGGCAATTTGTGAAGATATAGATAGCAATGCTTCCTGTAAAAGAAAAAAAAAAGACACGAGTCACGTTAAGAAAGAATGGAAACAAGAACAGGAACAGATACGCTAGTCTATCTCGTGTCTAATGCCTGATGTCTAACGTCTAATGTCAAATGTCCACTGTTTTTAATGTTTAATGTAAAAACCAGGGTTGCTATTATTATTTAAAAACAGATTTTTCGTTTTAAATAAAAAACCTTCGTGGGAAAAATAACATGTTTAAAACTAGTTTCAAATGATAGTTTTAAATATGTTTTTTTTTTTCTTTTCATTTGAAGTATTCAGCTGGTTTAAATTTGTAATGTTTATGCTTCTCATCATAACCTCATAATTATTAAATAAGAAAAAATTAGGAACCCTGGAATCATTTAATTTTCACTTGAGCATTTCGAGCTTGGAAAACCAAAGCATTCCTCGTTCATTTGTTTGTTTTCAAACACCTGTCGCGAGTCGTGATCAAATTCAAATAAGTCAACTTATTTGATCCACCTTGACTTTGCTAAAATAATTCCATATGCCTACTATCAAGAGGTCTCCCTACTGAAGTCATAAAAATTAAATTCAAAAAATCACATTCAGCCATTATACCCTTGACGACCTTGACTTCTTAAGTTCTCAAAAGTTCAAAACATTTGAAAATGGAAATTTGAAAAAAAATTTTGAAATCTAGAAGATGCCTTCGCAGGTAGAAAATTTTTCGTCGTTAGCGTTTACTTGTATTTTTTCGGTTAAATACCGTAAATTTAAAGAAAAAATAACGAGAATAAAAAACATGTTTGAAACAAAAAATAAATAAATAAATAAATAAAAACAAAAGTTTTAAACGTATTTTGGACAGAATTTTGTTTCAAATTTCATTCCTTTTTTTTTCAATTTTTAAAACATATTTTAAACACTTTGGTTTAAAACGCTCAACCCTGGTGAAAATGTTGGCTTACACGTACTCATACTAGGTAATACCTACCGGCGATAAAGTTGGTAATGCCGGTACACTTTTCCAAAATAGGTGACTGCTGTTTCTCAGGACATCTGCCAAATCTCCGAAAGGCATGAATTCGAAGATCATCCAAGGAGGATTCAAATGTTCTGCCAACGAATGTGGAACAAATTATCATTTATCGGTCAGTTAACAATAAACAGATTACGAGAAATTTGGTTGGAATCGCCGCATTTTTGGCGTAGTGCTCAGACGTTAGAAAATCACCTCAGTACCTCACCTCTTGGACAAACTCCGATTAAAATCAATATGTTGGGATGGTGAAAAGAGCTCATGATTTCCACTTCCCTCATAAAATCTTCTTCCGCTTCTAAATTCGCTGTTTGTTTCAACATTTTCACAGCCACTGTCTCAACATGTTCTTCTCCATTGTCGACGGTATGCAACTGACCTGTTCGGAACAAATTGTCGGTTTACAAAACAGCACAATCAATAGGACATATACCAATGTATAGGTAATAGCCTAATAGGTACAGCAGGTGGTGAAAATAAATAAATGTATGGCTTTCACCTCGGTAAACTTTTCCGAAAAATCCCTCTCCTATTTTCTGGAGATCGGTTATAGAGTTTCTGCTCAATATAGGCACCAGTCCAACCGATACGTCGGTGGTCGCGCCCGCAGAAGTGTATTGCGGATTCGTAGTGTATCGTTCTTCTACTAAAATGTTTTTCTCCAGCTGAATAGCAAAAGCCTGAAGAACGATATTTTGTTATATAATTTAAACTTATTAATGCATATAATATAGGTGTACTGTGTTAGATTGTACTCGTGTACGCAGTATCCAATTGGTAATCATTACGGGATCGCTTACCTTATTTTTATCATTTTTCTTCCGTTTGAATCCGAATCTGTGACACATTGTTTTCCACAATAAGAACAAGGCTACAATTAATACTAACGAAGAAGATAAGAATATGGCAATAGGGCTAAATGATACAGGAACGCCGAATGAATTTGCCAACGTAGTGACCTAAACGAGAACACGTACGGTATAGTATTTTTTTATTTTTTTATCCTTCTCTTCTTACTAGATATTCTTTTTCCTTTCTCAACTCACGGAATCTTTTGTTGCTGCTTTAAAAGAAGAATTTGTTGCGTTATTAATCGTAATCAATTTGTGGCCGTTCTGTGGCATTGTAAGATCATAAATTTTTGACGGTTTCACTTCCACTGAAAAACAGACAAAAATAAATTATAATATAGCTATTTGATTGTAAGTTACGTAGAAATTTAGCCCATGTAGCGCGGTATACCTTTCTTTATGGAACATTTTCCTTTCAACGTCATCGGTTCGGAAGTATGAATGCACATGCAGTAGTGCGTCGTAGCATTAAGCAACATGCACACCGCTTCATTTCCGCAAACTTTTTTCGAATTGGGTTCGCATATAACTAGGTCTTCCGCAAAACAATTAATTAATATACATTATATTTAGGAATGAGACGTAGGTATATTTAGATGAAACCAGTTTTCAGCGAATTACAGTTTAATACTCGTATGATTCAAAGACGAAACATGGGGAGGTAGGGTGGTGTTTCACCCCGCCCCCCAGATTGTGAACTTAGTCGAAAAATTCGGCAAATCGGCAATTTAAAATATTTTGCCAAATTATTAGTCAATAAAAGAAAATATGAAAATTCGTTGAGACCGCAAAATTCGGCATAGGCCTATTATATGTATTATCAAACTGTATGGACATATAATGCAGTCCTTGTTCAGATTACATGTTTCTGGAAGCCTGCGTATTGTCGGCTAACTTAGGGCCTGGAGCCAAATCTCAGCTTTTTCAATTCATAGATGACAGTAATACGGTGCGCTTCACCTGTATGAGGTTCTATTGGACGCACAGTATACTATCTAAAGACATAAGTAATACTTGGTTGTTTCAATTCATAGTTGATCTTCGATTTTTGAAAAAATGTAATACTTATATCAGAGATATCTGGGCCCTTAAGTGAGTGAAAAGTCTAGTAGTCGATTTTCATCCCTAAAGTGAATGTAAATGTGATAGCATGCAAGAAGAGGAGTACGATTATGACAATTTCGTAAATAATATGTTCCCTTAATATTTTTGTAATTAATTTAAAAAATGAAGACATAAACAAAATATGAAAACAAAATAATAATTTTTTTATTTTTTGAAATAATTAAATATTTTTTAACAAAAATTTTCCAATTTTTTGAAACTAGTTTCTCAAAATGAAATATACTTAATTCGTGAAATTTATTCAAAAGCACGTTCCTGCCTCCCTATACTCGAGCAAGTAACTTTTCTTCAAAAATGTGAAAATTATCTATCCAGGTGGATGATTCTAAGCAGAATATCATGACACATTCAGATTCTTGGAATTCTCATATAGGGTCATGAAGTCATGTTCAAAGATTCGCTATGCAGGGAAAGAAACAGGTAAGTCATGTAATACTGAGAAAAAGACAGGGAAAGTCTCTCACGTGACCAACATAACCTTATATGTGTTATCACGTCTTATCAGCGCATCTCCCAACTCGTTTTTCAACTAATTTAAACCTACTTTTTTGCCTCGAAAAATCTTTGTAATTATTTTTGCATAGTATCAAACTTTAAATATCATTTGTCTTAAAAAGTAGAAAAAGTGACTTGCCTACTTCTCTCCCTGTATTATATTCTACGCTCTATCGAGTAAAATAAGCTGTGCGTCGCGTCGCATACTCGATGCTCTCAGCAGAGATGTTTTGGGTCGTTCATTACGCGCTTTCAGCAAAAATTAACTGAAATGAAATCCATCAGGAGCTGTAGGATCGTCGCGATCTCAGAATCTTTACTTCAACGCGATGTACGAATTAACATGTTAGGACACTTACAATACATAATTATATGTACCAGTACAACTAATTCCCCCTCCCTCTTTTTCCCCTTGAATATTATAAGGATATTGTTGAAGTGCAACCATCTCTTCGGGCTATACAGCAAGTATCTGAGGAAGTGTGACTTCACTGCGAGTATAGAAGATGCCGGGGCAGCGTGTCGCAATTACGCGTAACATCTTTATAGTACAGCATACATTCAACTTCAGCCTCAATACTAATACGACTTTGGTGATCGCAAATGACAATATTCCGTTGCTCAATGTTCAGTGAGGGAGAGCTGGGCTATTCATGAGAGCATGAAGATATGGCCAGTCAGACTATATAAGGAAGGAAGAAGTTAGGTATTGGTATATTTTCTGTAAGCCTCTGCGATGAGTCGGCGGAACTTCATCGGGAAGTACGTGCCGTTTCCCATCTCGCTTACACCGCCATTCGCGGATGCCACAAAAGAGCAGGAAGTATTTGTAAGGGAGACCGGGGCGATATGTCACAGGGGTGAAATGTCACAACGCTTATCACAAACTCTGTATATAGTGCTCTCTAAAGGTGAATAGTGCAATACATAGGTAAAAGTTCCATCTATGGTTGGCTATATGCTCAATTACCTAGACGACGTAGCCTTCGCGATATCAGAATTGAAAGCATTTTACCTCCAATATTTTTCACAAAGTGAAAAAAGTGATTGAGTAAAAGAGATGGAATTACCTTTAAACAGTTCGACATGAGTAATGGTAGGTTGGTTTTTTTTATTCTTTAAGGGATTCTAAGCAATAAAAATAATATAAGATCATCAAAAATCGGGTTCAACATTTAAAAAATTTAACGTTTGTCTCGAAAACGAGTTATGAACATAGTGGGGTGAAATGTCACAAAAATCTTGGGGTAATGTGTCTCAAAATAAATTTTCAATTAATACTGGAAATTTATCATCGATTGATTTTTTCAGCTACTAGGATGGTCAGACAATACTTACGGAAAACAAAAAAGCGTTAATTGATAAAAAGCTCATTCTAGTAGCAGTAAAATAAATCCTACAAACAGGAGCAAATTTTTTAGTGTATTTCATCTTCCAAAGTTTCAGCGATTATTATGTTTTTTTTTTTTTAATTTAGGAATTTACCGATTTTTTGTAGCCAATTTCTGATTTAAATATTGTATTTCTCAAAGCTTACTAATTTCTCGAAGTTTCTTTTGATATTTTCTTTTTTTATTTTATGATCTTACCAATTTTTCGTTGCTAATTTCTGGTTTATATTATTTCAGAAAGTTGTTCGTCTTTGTTTTTATAAAATTTAAGATTTTACCTATTTTCAAGTGTCAATTTCTAATTAATTTCATTTTGCAGAGTTTCTTATGATTGTTTTCTATTTTTTTATTTCAAGAGCTCACCAGTTTTTTTTTTAATTTGGAACTATTTCTGGTTTACATTATTTCCTAAAGTTTCTAGTTATTGTTTTAATGGTAAGATACCTAAAATTTTTCAATTTTTCAGTGCTGTTCCTTCTTCAATTATTTTTTTTTCACTTTGAGACTTTATTACATTAGAGATTTCAATTTTTTACATTGAAAATAGATGTGACATTTCACCCCATACCCTGTGACATTTCACCTCGTAGTAGGGGCAAAATGTCACAAAATCTTTTTTTTTTTCTGAAATTCATTAAAAATCGGAAAATAATGCTACGTAAGTGAAATGTTCACCTTATTTAGCACGCATACTAAACTAAAACATATCAAAAAACCAATACTCTTGCTTCGATAGTTGGCCATATAAAAAATAATTAGTAAAAAATGTGACAGATCGCCCCGGTCTCCCTTAAATTGCTAAATAATTGCAATAAATAATAATAACTATAACTGTAAGTATTAAGTGCTTGGTGTAAGTACTTTCAAAACATCCGATTCGTATGACGCTATGCGTTTATACACGTGGTTATTCAGTATGTATATTAAATACGTAGTTACTAGGGTGGGTCGATTTTCACTTTTTTTGGAAAATTAAGTATGTGCACCTAGTTCAGTAGTTGCAAAATGATCCCAAAAGAATGTGAAAAAAATTTCAGCCCTCTAGGTTAATATTTACCCCTCCCATAATTGAGTCAAAGTTTGAAAATAAGCAAAATTTTTTCAAAAAATTAGAAAAAATTATGTTGGACGTATTTAAATTTTTTGGGGGTTTAAGCATCATGTTTTGCCTTCCCAACTTCGAAAAATAAATAAAATGCCAATTTTTCCTCTATCCAAGGGTTCCGAAAATTCCTATGCTGTGTGCTAAAATAGGTACCCTATTTTACCTGTTTTTCCATTTTATTTAGTATCATTTATTTGCTAATAATTAATTAAATATTGTGTAGGAGGTAAGTGGCTGAGTACAATCATAAGGTATTCTTTAGTCTTTATGCTCAAACAATATAAATGTAGTGGTGCATTTTCATTATTAGGGGTCCCAAAAATAGTCATTATATGCGTATAATTACAATTTACTATTTCAAGCTACCTAAGAATTAATTATTCGTACTTACAATATTCAATGATTGAATTATTAAGAAATTTCACAACTCTTTGCTGTATACCAGAACTCACCAAGCGTAGATGGCTGTGTATCGAGGGCCTCCCGCCAGTTGGGTAGTAGGCAAGAATTTGTTGAATAATTGAGATTTTAAAATTGTTTTAAATGGGGGCAGATGGCATAGCGTAGAAATGAAAAAAGCGAAACACTTTTTCGGGAGAATGAATATTGGATATAAGAAGGATTTAAAAATGTAATAGTAATTTCGAATACTTCTCGGCCTTGAAATTAATTTTAGGGAGAACAAAATTCCGTTTCCTTGAATTTGATCGAGCGGCAATTGCAATTTTCTTCTAAGCCTATTTTTTTACTACCTCTTCTGAATCACATATCATAGCTATAAGTAACTTATCAGGATGAGAGTTGTACCCATTCCTCTGTAAAATTGGATGAATGATTTTCTGTACATTGCTTGGTAAGTCGCGAATTAGACCTATTAGTTCGAAGAAGTGATAGAGCCCATCCACATATTTATAACTTTTTTAAATTGCGTACCACATTGGCACGTACACTCTCATAATACAGATGGTTAAAACTTTTAGCTCGTCCCTTAGGTCATCGATAGAGATGAAGTCGTAATATGCGATTGGCTGTGATAAGCTATCGGGGTTTGGACATTGGGCCTGGATTCCTTTCTGCATAATGTTGCGGACAATGGCCATTTCCAATAAATTTTTTGGTGCCTGCTGAGATCATAAATAGAGAAATTTTTGATTTCTATCGAACTTGCGATGGTTTCAAATTGAACGACCGATAAATTTTGGCACATGGAAATGAGCTTCCCAATCGTTTTACAGTCTAAATCTACAACGAGATGTCGTGGGAACAGTTGATTTAGGTGAGTGAATAAATGAAACAATAAATGGAGTGTCCGAAAACATTTTCCGATTTAATACTCATTCCGCAAGAAAAGTGTTTCGCTACGCAATGCCATCTGTCGAATTTAAAACAATTTTAAAATTTGAATTATTCAACGAATTCTTGCCTACTACCCAACTGGCGGGGAGGCCCTCGATACACAGCCATCTACGCTTGGTGAGTTCTGGTATACAGCAAAGAGTTGTGAAATTTCTTAATAATTCAATCATTGAATATTGTAAGTACGAATAATTAATTCTTAGGTAGCTTGAAATAGTAAATTGTAATTATACGCATATAATGACTATTTTTGGGACCCCTAATAATGAAAATGCACCACTACATTTATATTGTTTGAGCATAAAGACTAAAGAATACCTTATGATTGTACTCAGCCACTTACCTCCTACACAATATTTAATTAATTATTAGCAAATAAATGATACTAAATAAAATGGAAAAACAGGTAAAATAGGGTACCTATTTTAGCACACAGCATAGGAATTTTCGGAACCCTTTGGATAGAGGAAAAATTGGCATTTTATTTATTTTTCGAAGTTGGGAAGGCAAAACATGATGCTTAAACCCCCAAAAAATTTAAATACGTCCAACATAATTTTTTCAAATTTTTTGAAAAAATTTTGCTTATTTTCAAACTTTGACTCAATTATGGGAGGGGTAAATATTAACCTAGAGGGCTGAAATTTTTTTCACATTCTTTTGGGATCATTTTGCAACTACTGAACTAGGTGCACATACTTAATTTTCCAAAAAAAGTGAAAATCGACCCACCCTAGTAGTTACCCTTGCGTGTAGAAATTTCATCAGAAATGACGGACTTTACCTACCTGGGGTTTATAATTCGAAATTTTCAAATAGCAGGTGTAAAGTGTAATATCAATGCCTAGTATCCGTTTAGTCCTGTATTCGAAGTACGTAATGTGTAGGTAATTACGGGTATGTATCAATACTCTCATTACATCTTAGTTCCTACCGCGTCGAATAGGAATACTTACGAAATTAAGAATGCGCATGATGTTTAATATTGTAATTGTGCACAAGTACGCATACAGCAATTATACATTGTATACAATTGTACGTATATGTACGTACTTTGCATACCTACACAGAGTACGGATTAAGTTCGAGCTTATAGTCCGACGTATCTAAACTTAACAACCTATACTCGTATAGACAGCATAGGTGTGTGTTGATCTTCCGATGCTGATGCGGTTGCTATTAAAATAAAAATGATGTTGATACGAACTACAAATATCGGTTGCGTACGTGTATCTATACACGTAATTTTACTTATACACACTTGTAATAGATGTACGTAATTATAATCAGTAATTCGGCTTGGCTACATACATACACTATTACACTAACTCTATGCTCAATTATCGAAAAGGCATCAAACGTAGATAAGACGTACACGTACAATACTCGTATAGGTTTATTTACCCGTTAATTACCGTTCGCGTTCACCTAGCTACCTACTAGATACACATTAGTATAAATTTTAAAAAAGCATCTCGTACTTACATCCTACCTAAGATAAAAGTAACTAGATGACGTTCTGAGTGAAAAACGATGCCTAATTAAGGAATTTTGGGCCTCAGCCGCTAGATAAATGAGTTATTAAATGCCGTACTGTGCGTATGAATGTACGAGTATACATAAATAGATATTAGGTCTAGCGCTCTACATATTCGACCCTCTCGGCGCAGATTTACGCACCTACCACCATCCTAGGCAGTTGATTAAAAAGCCATTTTTGCGCCAAGAAAGTAATACTACCCATACATATTTTGCTGCAATACAGGTAGACGTACGTACCTTATATAGGTACACAACGCTGAAAAAAGTAAATAAGTGCTGAGTAAATAAATGAATGAATGAATGAAAGTAAATAAATAAATAGGTAAATAAATAAATAAATAAATAAGAAAAACAGTAAGTACTTATACCTAATTCAATACACCCTGGGCATCCAAGTGCTTCAGGTTCGACCAGCGTAAAATCCCTTTGCTTTTGCAAAATTTCTTTATTGTGAGTATGTATTATGTTTTTAAAAAGATGATTTTCAAATACACTAGGGAGCTTTGCCTAATGATTTTGAGAAAAACTAAAAAATCATGCTCATTTCTATCTTTTTTCTTTCTATTTAGCTGAGTTTTTAATAAAAACGATAGCCATGCATTATAGCGTACCTGATTTTGGAAGGGGGTTAGGGAAGAGTGGAGTGTTCAAATCTTTGCATTTCAGGCGATTTGTAATCATCTGCCAAACGTCCAACTTTTCAGTTTGTAAATTTTTTTACCACGCGTAGCGCTGGCGCGTATTCATGATATTTGCTCAAAACTTTTGTGAGAGACTCTTCTTGAAAGTGCGAAAAAGATATTTTCTTGCTTGCGGGAGGAAAGCGCTACTTTACTTCCCGCTCGCTAATGGCTCGGGTCTCAAACGAGCGCTTTTCTCCCGCATTTAAGAAAAATTTCGTTCGCTGCTCGGGAGCAAAATTGATTCTAGACTCACTTTTACCTCCCTAGTTGTGAAATAATACTATTACTTTTTTGTTTTTTCGATACACCTCATTTGATGGAGAAAGGGCAAATAGCTTAAACATTTCGTTTTTGATTTTATATGAAGGTGTGAATCACGAACACCAATATACACGTATCCTGATTTCAGCTTCCCAAGTATGTACATTTGAAGGGAGTTGGAGCGAAAAACGGATTTTTGCGGAAGTTTTAAGACGTGAAATTTCTTGAATTTTTCATATCTCATCACCAAATCAACGCACAAAGGTCAAACTTTGTAAATAGGATTAATTGGTGACCAAAATATAACTACTTGAATTTGAGTCAAAATGGATGTAAAATACCTACTCATAAAAAATGAGCCTTAAGGCATAAATTTTCACTAAAAAAAGTATAAATATTCGTAATTTTGCAGAAAGTTGATGGAAATTCACGATTTTGAGCATGTTTTAGCTAAAGACTATGGAAATGACCTAAAATTTTGGAGTTTTTTCCCTGAAGTGAAAGAGAGTTATGGAAATTCGAATGGCCATATTTCATGTAATCCTTATCGAGTATGAAAATTTCGACGGCATTAGCTTCTTATCAATTCTCAATCGCTAAACACGAAGTACATTGTTTTATTTGTTTATTTATTTATTTATTTATTCATTATTTCATTCATTCATTCATTTATTTACTCACTTATTTACTTTTTTCAGCGTTGTGTACCTATATAAGGTACGTACGTCTACCTATATTGCAGCAAAATACGTAGGTATAGTATTATTTTTTTGCACAAAAAGGGCTTTTTAATCAACTGCTTAGGACGGTGATAGGTGCGTAAATCTGTGCCGAGAGGAGCGAATGTAGAGCGCTATAACTTATTTCTATGTATCTACTCGTATATTTCGGAGTGAACTGCATAAATTCTGATAATATGCACGACCTAATGGAAGTGCAAAGCAGCGTATGAGCATATGGTAAAACGGTATTTTCGAATTTGTCGACTCTATCAGGCAACTCCTGAAGGGCACCTCATCTTCATTCCATCAAAAGTAAACATCAGTATAGCTGACGAGTGTTAAAAAGAAAACCTTCAATTTTTCTGAGAGTATACCCTCAACGGATAAGTGTATTTGACACCATGCATGAAAAATTAAATCATGAACCACTACTGCCAGCACCTGATCTTATATGTCATTGCAACCAGCCGCATAGGTAGGTATTTCAAATCTGCGACGTGCCGGTTGCCAACTGAATCAGTTTCCATCGTGTGTAACATCCAGGGACGGACCGAGCGGGGTGGGTGGGGGGGGGCGTGTGGGGTTGTTCACCCCACTCTTTGAGTATTAATATAGTAATATTAATACTCAAAGACCCCACTAGAGATTTTGCGCAGTCGGCAAAAGTCGGCTAATCGACATCGGTGAGAAAAATTCGACAATTCCTGTTTCACTTGTCTCAGTAACAGCGAAAATTTAACAATAAATAAATGACTCAAACAAAAAAACATATGTATTAACGCATTGTTTTGCTCACTCTGCTCGAAGCTTTTCTGTTCCCGAATTTCGGCTACACTAGGAGTGGTAATGTCGCCATCTGAGAAGGAGATACTGAATATTGGAAATGAACGAGATTAATGAAAACTGTTGTTACATTAAAATTAATATTGTTTTAGTTCAATTTCAGTTGATATTCTTTAGTTTAAATTTATCTCAAAATAATGCTGGAGAATTGGAAACTGGAAAAGTACTCAGTCCCTTGAGTGATAACAACTTTTTTCATTTTCAACGATAAAAAATCCTACTTAATATTTTCGGATTTATTATTTTTTTTATTGAATTTATTTTTTAATCATAACTTATTGTTTTTTCGTCATTTAAAATTTTTTTTATTGTTAGGTTTTCATTTTTTTTTTTTTTTTTTTTTTCGTTATACCGGGTGACTACTTGATTCGAGCATCCAAAGAGACAAAATTAGCTAAAGGTGAAACAATTCAATACATTTATGTGTATTTTTGACAACAAAAGTACAATTTAAAATTTTGCATTTTATTTTACGATAGACGCTTAGGGAAAAAAGTTAAATTAATTGATAAAAATAAATTAAAAAAATTAATTTTTAATCAATTATTATTTAATATTAAATTAGTTAATAAAGGAAATCAAAAAATAATTCTTGAAAAAATAGAAAAAATTACTCCTATAGATAAAACATAATGAAAATGAGCTTTTAAGCATTGAATAAATTTTATTTATGCCATTTATTCTTGCTAATATCATTCAAAATATATAATTTATTTCTATGAGGGTAAGATTTTTTCGCTTGGAGTGCTCCAATCAAGTAATCACCCAGTATTTTAGCAATTATCTTCAGTTTGAAACTTTACTCCGTTTTTGTACATTTGTTTTCGTCTTATAATTTTTTTGTTTTTTCATGATATCTTTCATTGTTGCATTTTTTAGTTTTCAGAATTTCTCATTTTTAACAATATTATTGTTTAGTTTTTAGACTTCTCAACTTGTTTGCTTTCTAATTTTTGGATTTTTTTTATTTGTAAAAATTTTTCTATTTTATTACGTTGTTTTGTAATATGGACTTTTTTTAATTTATCCATTTTCCCATCAATGTTTTCTTTAATTCTTGAATTTCCTTTCGTTTTTTTTTTTTAGTTTGAAAAAAAAAAATCAATTTTTTGATATTCTTTATATTTTTAGTTTTGCATTTAAAAAACATTTTTGTTCCTTTCTGATTTTTGTATTATCTAAAAAAATTACTTGGTGACTTCGAAGGGTATAATGTGTGTAGCAGTTTAAAGCCATCATCCCAAATTAATGATTTATAATTTATAATAATTTTACAAATTCAACATTCGTTTTTATTCACTAAAATTCAAAATGATGCAGAAATATCCATATTTTATATCATCAAAATAATTAAATTTGTACAGTGTATCATCTTCTCAGGCAGTTCGAAAAACGACTGCAGATGTTGGCTTCTTTGATTTTTTCAATTGCTTCTCTTTGTTCTTTGAGTTCGTAGGTAAATATAAAGGTGATATTGCTCGTATATCAAATTACAAATTAATCAATCGTAGTCGGAAAATTGAAAATACCAGTCGGCATTCTTAGATTTTCACCCCCTAGAGTGCCAAGGCTCGGTCCGTCTCTGCTAACATCGTCATCTCTCTTGGGAAAATACCATCATTTTGTGCTGTGGCCAAGTACTTACTTCTTCTGCGTTACTTAACTTGATAAGATCACCACGAGAAGATGTAGATAGGATAAACGTTGAAATTTCAGAATTCGAATTTTTTCAAAATACTTATAACTAACTGATTAGCCTACGTGCACGCTGCTGTGGCTAATAGATAATTATACAGAAAATATCGTTTTGAGGCTTAATGTCTTACGAACAGCTCATAGATATACTTTTATGTTGAGTTGAAATCAAGGTTAAATAGGTACCCATCAACATTTGTCGATAATCAGAGAAAAATACTGATATCTATTGGCATATCTATATTTGACATTAATTCAAGCTAAACTTGAATAAGATGCCCACTGAAAAGGGTGATTCTCCTGCATTTATTCGCTATGTACCTACTACCTACTACCTACTACCTACTACCTACTACATACCTACACATGCAATAGAAACAGGATGTATATTACGCATAGTGTGCGCACATCGCAATTGCCTATAGTCTATTAGTTAGTAAGCGCGGCATCGTTTTAAAGTCTCTCGTATACTGATGCGTCGACGAAGAAATCAGCGTAAAAATATGTTATTCTTTCTCCATTAAGGCGGGTCGTCGAGAGAGAGGACATCGGGAAATAAAGGTCCCATAAATTTCTTTCATTTCATTTTTTTCAGATTTTAATTATTACTTGCTTCAATTCGTTTTCCCTCATTTTTGTTAGAAGTTATACAAATTTTTTCTTTTTCTTTTTCTTTTATATTATTGTAAACGTTCATCCAAAACGGGCTCGCGATAGATCTCGACGTGACGGCGCTTATTGTTGTAAGATTAGGCATGTACAATAATTTGTACTTGCTTGTATGCATCCTACTTATTCTACTTTTTCCTACTTTCCCAACGCCGCGCTCGACTTATGATCATTTATGATCAGTACGTGGAGTGAAAAAAAAAAACTTTCAATTTCGATGAAATTTTGATACAATGTTCATTGTTCACTTTGAATTCGAAGTGTCTGCATTCAGTTTTCAGTTATCGGTAATAATTTAAGAATGAGGGTTAGAGGTATTCTAATTCATCTATAACGGAATTACTAGAGAAAATCTTAACATAGGGTACCCAAAATGTGCGTTTTAAGCTCGGGTTGAGTCCTGGATCTGCTCGTACTTACGTACAATGCAGTATACACATTTAGCATATATGCGCTGTTCCATTTTATTTGTTTTATTAGCTGCACGCGCTATGCGCTCTAGCGGGGGGTCATTGAATATATGTTGTATGTTGTATTATTATTATACTTAAATAAATTTGAATAAATTTGAATTATTATATAGCGTCCTTCGCGCTAGGAGTATCTCTTTACAAATGATTGCAAATGAAATTAATATTGTAGGTGAATATTGTAGGTGAATTATTATTATTATTATTATTATTATCATTATTATCATTATCATTTTTTTTTTTTTTTGAGGTCCACAGCAGATCTACCGACTAGCTTGATAAATTTATACAGTCGTTTTAAACAATGGAATGTTTTCTCTTCCTGTTACCTGAAGCATGTTCATTGAAGGACTTGAAAATTTTTACGTATGGAGAATGTAGTCGATTCTGGAGTAATATAAATGAACGTGCGCTTACTACATGGCATAAATACGATGTACCTACGTTATGATAGTAGACAGTACACATATGGTGTATGGTACATATTATGTTTTGCTTTTGTACATTCGTTGGTACCTGTTATATCTACGTGTAATTTTAGCGAACCTCATAAACAGTTCAAAGTTCAAGTTTATTCAAAAATACCGATAACGTAAACGTAATTATCTGTCCGCCTATCTAATTCTAATTGAGACTATAAATTAAATATCTACGCGTATACTGTACTTTTATACACGAATTAAGTTGAAATACTTCAGCACCGCAGCTACTACACATGTACCTACTCTATTTATGCATGAAGTTGTGAAAGAAATCAATCACACCTACCAGCAGGTATACATAGCGATATACCTAATTACATGCACATCGAACATGATACTCATACTATCGACTAGGATGAATAATAAGTCAGCTTGATTTTCGAGGTCCTGCTTAAAGTACCTCTTTTATTTTTAATTTTCATCTAACTTTTTACTCGAATACGGGCAAACCTTCGCTTCATATTTGAACATTCGCACATACTTGCGTTCGTACTTTACTAACCTGACCACAAATTAATGCTTTTAAGTAAGATTAGTCGTATAGTTGATTATTATTTTTTATTGTTCATTCGATAGTCTATAGTCGATATCTACTCAAATAACGAATGCTGTACAAACGTAGAATATATCTGAAACCTATATACTGCCTAATCGTAGTCAGTTGTTCGCTGTAAATTTTTTAGCAAATGACCAAATACGTTGAGACTGGAAATGACGCGGTAGGTAGTATGTACATATCGATTATAGACTATAGTCACAGGTGCCAGGCTCGTATTTCAGAAAATAGGTATAAATTTTTGTTAAATATTCATGTTTATCAACATAATGGTATAATATAGGTATGAATATTACTTTCGAATTTGAACTAAGATTATAGAAATTGTTCATTTAGTTTTAGTTCGTTTTCATCCCTTTTACCGGAAACTGATGAAGGTTACGCCTTCGTACGAACGATTTACTCGAATTATACACTCATTTGGGAGCGGTTTCTTCTTTTCCCCTTTCTTTTTCAAATTATCTCATTAATCTTTAATATGTCACAATAATTAACTAACTAAATAACAGCAGGCGTATAGAATTTTTATGCTTTCATAGCGTTTGTCCATTTAGGGTCGTACCTATACGCACCTATGAATATATACTTAAGTATTGGGGTACCCATTTTTAGTGCCAATGAAATACCGTATGTAAGTGCCTACGTACTGGACGCTTAATAAATTTAAAAAGGAGAAAAATATATACTTTGATAAGCAGACGAGCGTTCATGCTTATGCCACGAAGACTAATATCGTTAATACCTTCTAATTAACGAAGTCTAAATTTTAGTATCATCCAACTTGCTGCCAGCAAATATCTGGAGTATCCGCATTTCGCGTGGTTCACGAAATGCTGTAGGAACTGTATAACTGTAATATACTTAGGTACGTATATATAAATAGGTACTTACTTGGTGACATGATGTTTTTGTCCAATAAAGTGGACTTTACTCCATTCTAGCAGGAAAAAAATATTGGTCAAAAAACGTTTGAAATATAGCCGCACTTTTTAAAATGTCATTTCGTTATAGTCGGTACAAAAAACGAATAAATCAAAAAAAAATAAAAATAAAAATAAAAATAATGGAAACCGTTTTCCAAACTTTTAACAATTAAAATTTTTACATAGCAACAAGGGAAAAATAAATATAAATCAACAAAGAAATTGTCGAATACCTTCTTTCAATATTTTTCTAATAACACTCGCAGTATGATAATGAAGTATACGAAAAGTCAAAAGGACTTGTATCGAATACATGAAAATTATCCTAATCTTACAAAACTAAATATTCCTATTAATTTTCAAATGGTACAGCTTTAATTTTATCAAAATGTTAACGTAACGGAAAACAAACTCAGTGTTGCCAGGGAATTGAACTCACAATACTCTGGTTCTTTTAAAGAACAACTCCAGCATTTTCTCCAAAATCGAACTCTCGCAATTTTGTGCCCATAATCCATGTATGAGTAAATATATATAATTATTTACAACCTACGATATATTTGTTGTGAGAAAAAAGCAACAACAACAACAAAAACACGCAAGCTCGAGTGAATTTTGATGTCTATTCACACTTGAGTGTTTACAACTTTTTCTCAATATTTATAAGATCTGTTTGAATCCGCATGTCATCAAAAGGAGTTTCATAATACGATGTTAATAATGTGCGTATAATTATAGATTGGTACTATAGGTACTTGAATTTTGGCTTACACCCCTGCACGCGTTACAGTATAAGTACCTACACGAATATGTACAGCTATGAGTAGTATGTAAGACAGTATACAACGACCTGTACTCGATGTGAAATAGAACAACAAATTAAGTAGGTAGCGGACACCTATTCGTGATCATTATTGAAGATCTATCTAGCCTGTAATTTACTATCACTTTATTCGTCATAGTTAGGTACTGACAGCGTACTGTTTGAGGTATCTGGATCTACCTATCGTGTAAAATGGCTAGCGAATAGCTATAAGACATTGTTGTTAATTTGTTAATAAGCGCAGTTATGCAAAGAATTTGTTTTTTTTTTTCATCTAGCTATTTTTGATTTTCGACTCGCAGACCTCGCTAGCTAGAAAATCACAAATAAATAAGCACCTCAAAATCTAAGCACGAATATTAATATTTGCGCGTGTCGCACAACTAAACGGTTAATGAGAGAGAAAACTTCGCCTATTAAATAAAAAAGAAACGAAGAACTTGGAACGCTATAGGCACCTATGGGCGTAATGATTTTAGAAATTGTAAATTGTTATTAAAAAAAAAAAAAACTAACCGATAAATAATTTGAGAAATCCTTTCCTTCTTCTACGAATACACAGAATACACTCATTAACATGATCAATCTGCACAGAAAAACATAAATGTCCGTCGAACGAAACACAGTACAGCGGACATTTATTTACCCTTCTTGTCCGGCTAGACGGACAAAGATTTTTTAAATTTTGTCGTTTTGCAAGAATCTTCATTTTTAAAACAGAAAATAAGATCTAACGCGAAAACGAGTTCGCGGTTGATGGCAGAAGGCCAGACGCACAGTTGCTCGGACATTTAGGCCTTTAGTGCAGATAAATGGGTAGGTGGTGGAGGGAGGATTAAAATTTTTATTTTATAACCATTGAGAAATGCGATTAGTTAGCGGTTTTTTGATAAAATACGTGGAAATGTCGTTCTCGTTTTTATATTATTTAAATGGGTAACCGCTGCTTCTACTCCGCAATACGGTTTAGGGGTAAATATTAACCAATCTAGCTTAAATTTTGGGAATCTTACTTTTTTATGATTTTGAACAATTCTAAGAAATCTGTAAGTTGAAAATGAACCATCAATGAATAAAATTCATCCTGATACGTAATTAAATTCAAGTTGATATTTTAATGATATTGTACCGAAGAATTTGTGGGAAAGAAAGTCTGTACATTGCAATACCTATGTAAAAAGTCAAAACAAATGCTTAAATATTGTTCATCTTCAACCCATATTTTCTCTCTCTTAGGTAAGCTGATCGAAAATAATTAAATTGTTTTCAATAGATTTTTTTGAAATTTTCTCTATGGGTAGATACCTATTTTAGAAAAATTGAAAAAAAAGGACCGAAAATGATTTTTGCCCTAGGCTTAACTCTGGCTCTCCCTGGAAATGAGGGTGTACAGGCATTTTAGACAGTGAAATGTCCTACAAATACTTAGACGAAATTCTTTGATCTTTATGAAAGTAATGAATATATCGTACGTGAGAATGCAATTAAAGGTAGGTAAGCATAATTTATATTTTCATAACGCGATGCTATGACCAAGTACAACTGCAGTTTATCAGAATATGTTCACTTCATAAGTTCACTGAATTTCATAAATAAATAAATTTTAATTGAATAACTTTGTTATCCCAAAATTATATAATTACGTTACACAAGAAAGAGATAGATAATTAGATCTAGGTAGGTATTCAAAAATATTTTTTTTATTCAATTAAGTATTAATTAACGAATAAGCAAGAACATAGGTATTTTTCTTTTGTAAAAAAAAAAAAAAAAAATAAACAAAAAAATAAACAAACAAACAAACAAAAACAATTGAAAAAAAAGAAAAACAATATAAGAACAATATACATCTTGCTTAAGTTCGTTTTCATACGTGGGTATAACAAATTGTACGAATAAATATACTATACAAAGCGTTGTGGTAACCGAAATGTTATAAAAACACATTATAAATTTCAATCTTCACTTCAGTCATGCTACTAACATCATTTGCGGGTGAAATGGGATAGCAAAAAAAGGAAAAGAAAAAATTCAAACAACGAATGAAGAAGTGGTAGAAATTTACAAATAAAACCTATACATAAATGTACCTACGTACTCGTAATATGAATCTAAATATACACAAAACTAAAGTTAAATACGTACCTACTTGGATACACACAAAAAAAAAAAAAACGTCAGCCTGTTAAACCAATACACCTATTCTATATGTATATTGCATACGTATTGTATCTAATAGATATAATAATATACCATCATGCGTACGAATGTGTATTATTTATACATACATAACCATGTACCTACAACTAGTATAGCTAAGCTACGGTACCTAATAATTGAAATAAAACGCGAAAATTTTTAATTGTTCGTATATAGTTACAATTATAGTTATATTTAGTTTCACCGTATAAATCTGAGCGATTGGTGATAGGTATACCAATCTATATACTTATCTATCTATCTATATACTTATATGAATCTGCATGGTTTGAGTTTTTGCTTTGTGACTCTTCTCCTCCGCAACTGTTGGTACGATTTTGACGAAATTTTGGATTTCCATCCGAATTAACGGGTAGAATGTTTTTAACTATAATCCAAATCTCTAATCCGAAAATAGGAGGGAGGAGGGTCAAAATTTTGAATAGGGCTCTTCCAAATTTCAAAATTATATTATTTGTCAAATAAGTGGATTTTAGAGTATGAAAATCAATTTTTTTACGTTCTCACCATTTTTCATTTTTGGGGCACCCTTACCCCTCAAATTTGACTTAGAAGTGGCTTTGTAAAATCGAAAATCGTTAGATTTTACTTCTTTCAAAAATAAGTAGCACGTTCTTTGCGTTGTAGTCACCCAAGTATTCGTGTAGATTTTTAACGATTTTCGACCATATTTGGGGGAGGGGGTGAAGAAAAACCAAAAATTCTGTATTTTTTCTTCTTTTTAATTTTTGAAATTTTTTTTTTAATCAACGCGTTGAAAATAACAACAATGAAAATGTATAAAAATTTCAAAAAGAATGGACCCGAAATAAGGCAGTAATCGCGAGTTACAAATTCGAAAGCGCGTTGTAAAACACTTTCTTTGCACTCGCGTTTCGCCATGCGCGAGTTACAAGAGGTAAACATGTTCGGTCTGAAAAAGGCGAGATGATAATAATGCTGAAACCCGTGAAAAAGGGTATACTAAATTTACGTGATGACTTTTTTTTCCATCTATTGCCCATACACTTTATATTCCAATTATGAATATTAATTTTTTTTTAAATAGAAATAAAACGCACATTGGAACGGTTTTTGAACAAATGAATTACATTTGCGTACGTAGTATTTACAACAGGAAAAAAATGAACATTATTTTTCATATGAGCAGTTATGATGAGTTTTAAAGCCAAAATTGTATCTCAGTGCACGTTTTTGCAAGCGTGTATTAGCACAACGGTTGATGACTTCGGGAATTTTTTCATAACACGCCAGTTGTTGATTGTCATTGTTACAATCCACAGATTTTTTTTTTTAATTTGATTGAAATACTCTACTTATAAAGATATTTAATTATTTGTGAACATGATGATTGATGATAAACAAATTTTTCCCATATAATTTCTGTACATCCCCATGGAAAAAAAGAAATAATTCAGCTGTGAAAGGCCTATAAATCAGTGTTAAAATCAATTCGTAAATTTTTGTGAGACTCGGGCATATAGAACCACCTTTTTTTTAGCTGGTTCTAAAATGCGCTGTAACTCCAAAAAACATCTGGAAACAGCTTTCTTTCAGAAAATTTGAAATTTTTTTTTGAAAAGCCAATCCTTGAGATATTCAAATTTGAAGTTTGCGAAAACACTATTTTTTCCATCTTCAAAGTGCCTGGGCAAAAAGAACCACAGTAATAAATAACTGAAACACAATGTTAATGATTAGAAAGCGATTATAAAATTACTAAATTAATTAGAAATGCATTTTTACAAATCAAACCAGCATCTACCTAAAAATTGTACCCATGAAATCAATATTGTCGTAACCTCGCAACTGGTGCACTCTTCATGCGCTCATTCAGAGCACACATCACATTGGTGCCATTCTAACATTCACCAACTTCAAATTTAGATGGTACATATGGCGCATCGTAAATTTATAATAGTATTTTGGTATTTACTCTTTTTGACTTTCTAACTATCACCAACTCATTCAACATTGTGGTCCTTTATGCCCGGATTTGACTTTTTCGATGAATATATTTTGATGATTCTTTATTTATACGTTGAAACCAAAAATGCTTATTTTATGGAATTCATGGTTGTTATTTAAAAGTGAAAAGATTTGATACGAACCGAACGAGCGAAGCGAGTGAGAAATAAGAAAAGCAAATGATGTGAGCGAGCGAAGCGAGCGAAAGGGCGCTAGCGTAGCAAGCTACCAACGGGGCTTTAGGGGTAGAGCCCCCAGCTGGCAGCGCGAAGCGCTGCTAGTACATATAATTATTTACTCGCATTAAAAATGAATGAATTATACTTAGATGCGAAATATCTCTTCCAGTGAAAAATTCCAATAGGTATCTATACAGCCTAATGCTATATACTTTGAATAATTATGACAGGTTCGGGGATGTTACTAGATTTTTGATTCGTGAATCATGAAGCTGAATACATTTTTATTCACGGTTGAATAGTTTTTTGTTGAGAACAGTTGCGAAATACTTGGCGATAAATCCATTAATACTCTTGCTTCCATTGCCCTTCCAACACTATACCCAATGCGCACACCATAGCTGATAGATATCCTGATGTTTCTATTCGTACACGACAAACAGATACATTACGAAAAGCACCATTCTGAGCTTATGCATGTATGGTAAAGGTAGATACATATTACATTCATTTCGTCATCCGAAAATCTATTTCATGGCTTATTGGAACAAGATGAAAGCTGAAAACATTTTCAAGAGAATTTTGTTGCGCGTAGACGAGTGAACATATACCTATACATACCTACCTACCTACCTACCTACCTACCTACCTATGTCCACAACGTCGCAAATATCTACAGTCGGTCTACGTTGAGAAGGCTAGCGCCTAAACCGCAAAATTTCTCTTTGCTAGCCAGTAGTTATCAGTTTTATTGAAAATTCCTACTTAATGTAAAGGTGCCTCATCACTCACCCGGTATAGTCCGTCCAAAATAGCATGAGCTGTGTTTTGCTTTGCACAATACGTAAAACGCGCTCATACTATTTTGGACGGACTAAAATACAAAAAAAAAAAAAAATTAAAATACAATATTGCGTCTTTACTCATTTATTATTTCTAGTGATGAGGCACCTTTACATTAAGTAGGAATTTTCAATAAAACTGATAACTACTGGCTAGCAAAGAGAAATTTTGCGGTTTAGGCGCTAGCCTTCTCAACGTAGATCGACTTTGGACCGACTATACATACGAAGCAGAGGATCAAAGTTTCCGACTTCATTGGCCGCCAATTTGGCGATGAGCTTCATTCCATGTTACGCATAAAAAATCATTTAACATATTTACTTCGTATGCGGTGTTCTAGAGGCATACGTTCGTCCGCCCATTCCCGACTTCTACGCTGCCGCCCATAGTTAAAATGTCCTATCTGAATTTTCACTTTTTTTTTAATTTTTGCAGAATATTGTTCCTGTACATTTTTCCTATCTCCTCAGCTAAGTTAGAATGTCCTATCTACAACAGAACCGTAGAAATACAGCTAATAATTTTGTTCTATCTACCGTCTCACATGGTTTTACGAGTTTAAAACGCCCTATTTTGCATTCATCTCAAAACTTTCGAAATGTCAGATAGGGTACGTTCTAACTACATGCGGCAGTATATATAGTGCTTTAAATCGCCAACTTCTCACTGGCTTATCTACATACTCCAAATGACAAAAATTCTTGAGTGAGCCCATTTCTTCAGACTAACCAGGCTCTTGACCAACCTTTTACTATGTAAACTGCTTGAGCCTACAGCCTATAGTAAACCTCGAAAAATGGTCCCACGTTCAACTAGATATTGTCGGTTTTCCGAAATGCTATGAAAATCAAACTCATGCGTGTCTGAATCAGAGAAAACGTAATTTTTTAATTTTTTCAAAAGCAAATTTCGCATAATTTCACTTTTCATCGAGCATTAAAATAGATTAGTTTTTTTTTACACTTAATGGGTCCAATCATAACTCGCGTGATAGAAAAAAAAATTATGAAATTTGATATTCTGATTATTGAGTATAATCACGACAAATAATATAAAGAGTAACTGAGAATACGGTATACCTGTACACAATATATGTAACTGTTAGGAAATAAGAATCTTCATTCTTCATTATTACGAAATAAAGGGTCATGTGTATTTAAGCTGCCCACAAGCTGATATACACTAGAATTACCATATCTTTTTTTGAAAAATTCCTCTTCACTGCAGCCAATCGAAATACTCGTCGAGGGTGTAAATCTCAAAATCAATTGAAAATAAGTTAGAAAATGATTAAAAATTGCCGGAAGAAATATTTTAAAAGGTTTTACTTGCCGAATTTGCTATTTTCTTATTTTTTGGCAATTTCTTAGAAAAATTATCTACCTTTTCGGTTACAGAGTGTTTTCTGACGAAAATATTTCATTTTCCTTCGCTTTGTACTACAATTGACGATTCCACGCGGAGTGGCTGAACTCGAGCGGATGTCCTTCGAGCGCGAATCGAGGTGATCAAAAAAATGTACATTGCTTGTATGGAAGGAAAATGAGTTTTTTCAATTTTCAACAAAAATTAAAGCGTTTACGTAAAATTATGTAAGAACATGAATTAAAAATATTAAAATTTCGCGTCGACTGGAGTAAGTTTCATTCGAATTCATGCAATAATGACCCTTCTGTGAACACTTCTTTTAATCTGTGTTTGACATGATACGAACTTGACACAAAAAATTCTCTCAAATGAATACAATTGCACCAATTTTTAATCTCATTTCTTAATAGAGAATGTTATGCTCTTTCCAACAGGATATCGACGGATTTTGTAGCTGTAATATTCACGCTGTAATTTTTATTTAAAAGTTGGAAATTCTTTTCTCAATTTTGAAACAACTGGTTATTGTTTACGATTTAGTGTTATACTGTTAACAACAATTTTCATTTAAATGATCAAAGTGGTTTTGTGAAAAATTTCGAGAAGCTTTTTGGATTTCACATCTTCAGACTACTTATCATATCATCAACGCGATTTCAACTTCAAACGTGAATTTTACAAAAGTAATAGCATCGTAAATATCATGCTTGAGTCTGTATAAACAATTACCTAATCAATAATCAGCTGTTTCAAATTCGAGAAGGTAGTTTCCAACTTTTAAATAAAAATTGCAGCGTGAATATTACAGCTACAAAATCCGTCGATATCCTGTTGGAAAGAGGATAAAATTCTCTATCAAGGAATGAAATTAAAAATTGGCGCAATCGTATTTAATTGAGAGAATTTTTTGTGTAAAGTTCATATCATGCTAAACACAGATTAAAAGAAGTGTTCACAGAAGTGTCATTATTGCATGAATTCGAATGAAACTTACATCAATCGACATAAAATTTTAATATCTTTAATTCGTGTTCTCATAAAATTTTAGGTAAACCCTCTTATTTTCGTTAAAAATTGAAAAAACTCATTTTTCTTCCGTAAGCCATCAACATTCGATCACCTCGATTTGAAATGCGACAGCAGCGCTCAGGTAAGTGTGGAATGGTCAATAGGAAAGTTGATTTTTTATTCACATTTTTCATGATTTTTAATTTTTTTTTTTCAAATTTTGATCTCTTTCTCATATGCTTCCATATCAGCTTTGGGAGCCGAAGTATTGTCGTAAGATTTTCAAGTGATGTTTTCCATTACACTTTGTTCGTTTGAAATTTATGATTCAAGGTTCGGTAAGTTCTCTTGCAAGATGTATTTATGTCACTGTTATTTTAGAATTTTGTTTTTGTTTGAATTTCCCATTCAAGTATATATCTAGTTATTTTAATTTTATAGGTAAATCACTTTTAGTATGTTCAGCAGAAATAGAATCTTTCTGAGATACCTTCTGAAAAAAAAAAAAATTAATTGACTAATTTTTGTGATAATTCGAGAAGGACTTTTGTACAGGTAATGATGTACTTACAACTGCACGAACCTCTAGTTAAAGTTAGCACCAAAGACCTTCTTACACCACTTTGCAACAAGGTCTAGATTTTACAACTCTTACTTCGTAATGAGGCATATTTCTTAGCTAATTTTGTCGTGAATATGAAAAATGAAGCAGAGATTTCATATTGATTCTTGAATTTTTTAAACAACAAAATATTAAAAAAATTAACGTATCATACAAAAAGGATGAAAATATTGAAGTTTGTACGTAAGGTAAGCAAAGTGGACAAAAACTTCAATTTTTAAATTTTATCTCGTCATCGAGTAGTTGATATGAATATGAGTCTTGAGATTTTACATCGCATCGCAATATGATACTTCACAAACATTGTAAGAGAAAAAAAAAAATTCACAAACAGCACAATGCACATACGCGTAGGCTAAATGAGGTGCAATACATGTTAAACAGACTTTTAATCGCATCAATACTTTGCAACGAATTCTTGTTCAAATTAGGCCAGGGTAATTTCTACTCAACATTATAAAAAATATGACCTTACTCGAATATATTGTCGTACACTCGAAATCGGTAGAAAGACAGAAATAAAACACATACCATAGGCTTATGTACAACAGTCCAAAACGTACAATTGAGAATGTTTAGCTAACGTATGAGAATGTGTACGTATCATAAAGTCCAACCAACACATGTACAGTACGCACCGGTATTTATACATATGTATAGGCATACAGCTACGAACAACCTAATTGTTTAACGTAACATTGAAAATCACCGAAAACCTGTAATTTTATTTTATCGTTGAGACTCGAAGGTGGAGCAAAGCAATTGAGCACAACAAACTGGACTTGGACACGAAGCCAACAGCATTTTGGGTAGTAACTATCTAGAAAGTGGGTATTACAGTCCGATTCTGCAACGTTCTTCATACAAGTACATACGTACATAAGTATTTTATGTAAATTAGAAAAATGTCAATATGTATTCCGAAACATACACTTCATCAAAAATGACCTCGGCCATAACCTTTCCCGATAACTGTTTGCAAAGAAGACGATGACGACAACGATAACATTATAATAATAACAATAATAGCGATAGCAATAATAACAAAGGAAAATATGCGATTACAACGAAGTTAGTCTTCGTCAATATCAAAAATCACATTACAACGCTTCAAAAGCGAATCTTCTCTTGTAAAATATCTTGGTAAATTTGCGAAGTTAAAATTTCGTATTCTTTTTTCGAACTGAGGTAGTAAATCTTATCAGTAGTTGTATTCGGATTGAAACCTTCTTTTTGTAAATCGACTTTCTTCATTTTATAAGTTCCTGAAACAATAATGATGAATGTAGGTAAGAATAATTCACTTGTTTTTTGACACAACGTGATCAAATAAGAATAAAACAAAAATACTCAACCTGTCATTTCAACGTGGGCAAGGATACGCACAAATAGTGGAATAGCATAGCTGGGAAGATGTTTTTGCAATCCTTCGATCAATTTGCTTAAATCTAAAGTATTATTTTCGTCTAGTATAGCTGCCATTCCAGCACGCCCTTCAGTTCCAGGGATCTGTATTGAAGACAGAACAAAACAAATGAATAAATATCGTACATGAATCATTTTTCACAAGCAATGTAAATTATTGACGATGAATACTAAAAAGAAAAGAAGAAGAAGAAGAAGAAGAAGAAGAAGAAGAAGAAGTAAATACGTAAATTGTTTACCTCGACACCGTACACAACACAATCCCTATAGTCGGCGACATTACTAACAATAGCTTCAACTTCAGACGTAGAAACATTTTCTCCTTTCCACCTGCATGAACAAATTTTCTGTTTTAGCGTCTTAGAATAATTAATCGCTCACAACGAATCCATAAATTAACGTTACCTGAATGTATCTCCAGTTCTGTCTTTAAAATATAAATAACCTAATTCGTCGCAAACTACAATGTCGCCTGGAGATTGAAATGTAACATAGAAGAAAAGAAAAAAGTTTATTTATTCACAAGCACAACGAGTACGGAAGGCTGTATCATATATTCTCATATTTTACGAAAACAAATACAAACCCGATAAAAAGGCTGAATCTCCTTTTTCAAAAACATCGGTGACTATCTTCTTATCCGAATCTTTGCGATTAACGTAACCTAAAAACGCACGAGCGGGATTGGAAGGAACGATTTTTCCAATGAATACGCCTTGTTCACCTGCGATATAAATGTACATATGTACGTCACATATAATGTACGATGTACACATTTTCTCATGTACGTAATGTAACTGTTTCATAGGTGTATCTGGTTACAAATACTATGTACTACTAAATGTACAAAGCTAACGTGCTCATAATGTACTTGTACATATGTAGTTATGTACATGTACTCGTATTCTTTACAGTACGTACCAGGCGCGCATTGAATACATAAACCGTCGCTATTTCTGATGGGTTCGCCAGTATCCGGATTTACTTTAATAATGGATATTGGATAAGCTGAAGGAACAATTCGCGAAACGAAGCCAATAGCGCCAACCGTATTGTCCGTATTCACTACAATGAAAAACAGAATATCATTTCGTACTGTCATAAAGTATACGGTGAAGGAACTAATGCAAATGTACAAATGCGAGAACTTAGGAATAGTGCTTTTTTTTTTATTTTTTTTTATTAAAGACTACCACAGGCGGTCATGATGAAAGCACGTAAAATCGTTTAAATAGGATAACATAATGATAATGGTAAAAAGCAGTGAGAAAATGAAGTTCGTTGACAAGAATATGGCTACTGAGGAGTGGAGTAGGAATTTCAGCACAAGGAATATCAAACGTTTTTCACATAAATACAGATGTACGTATACACTACACTACACAGTACCGTAGCCCACCTATATTGGCATTGCCTTCGGTAGCGCCGTAAAATTCGGCTACTCGCGGAATGTTAAAGCGTTCAACGAATTCTTTCCATATCTGCGGTCTCAAGCCGTTTCCAAAAATTACGCGTAACTTGTGACTTTTATCTTCTGGTTTAGGAGGAGTGGATAATAAATAGCGACACATCTCTCCGATATACTGAGCAACCTACAAAGCGGAAAGTGAAAATACAATCACTATATTACGTTAACAATGAAACCGAGAACATGGCACATGGCACATGGCACATGTACATACCGTGCAATTGTATTTGACAATATCTGGAAAATACGAAGAAGCGGAAAACTTCTTGCGAATTACCACGCAAGAGCCGTACAATACGGCCTGGCCAATGGACATGGCGCCTCCTGCCGTATGGTACAAAGGTAACGGCGTATAGAACCTGTCGTCGCTTTTGAAACACATTTGATAGCGAATTGCGCCCGCTAAAAATAGGTACCTGAAAATATGTAATACTAAGTAATAAATACGCGAGTACATAAATTAATTAATTAATTACCTACGTACGTATATGTACATTTAAATATACGAGTAAAACTAGATTTAGTTTACCTAGAATGGGTAACGACGGCGGCTTTAGGTAAACCTGTAGTGCCTGACGTATAGATGTAGACGAGTTTGTCGTGGAATCCCACTTTATCCGGTATAACAGGCGGCGAGGGTGAAACTTCACTAATAGTCGTCGCAAAAGATATCGCCCATTGTTCGTTGGATGGAATTTTTTCGTCGAAAGCCGTCCAACAGTATAATTTGACGGAACCTTCTAAATCGTTTTTTATCTCCTTGACGGCTACAAATGAGCAATACAACAGATGAATGAGCGCAGCGAGTATCGTTGGTAAATTGTGAAAGTAGGTACATACAACACTACTCTGTGTGTCACTCATGCATGCATGCATGCATGCATACAGCACAGATACATAGTATATATACCTACCTATACGTACAGCTAGTTAGCCATAGTCATTACCTTCGAGTACTTCTAATTCGAAAATGAATGCCGAACAACTGGCAATATTCACACAGTGCGACAGCGACTTCTTACGCAAATTATAGTTTATAAGCGCCGTAACCGCGCCGATTTTCGATAATCCTAACCATATGCAAACGAATTCCGGTTTATTGCTCATCATAAGGGCGACAGCATCGCCTTTACGTACACCGGCGTTTTTAAAAGCGGTTGCTACCTTGTTGCTGTATTCTTCGATCTGTAACACGAGCGATTTTCATTCTTCTTTAAGTACTCGTAGTAAAAATTCAGTGTACTACTCTTATAATATGTGCGAGTATATAGGTCACGCTCATGTGATCTTGGTCATACGAGTAAATATGAGAGTACCGAGTGCCTACAATAAAATAATACTGTATACATTAATGTAGTTGCGGATTCACGAATTTCAAAATCTCGAGTCAGCCACCCATTACAGATTTTATAAATCATGAAAAATACTATCGCGAATATTTCGAATAACACACTGGCCCTACATTAATATTAATCGATAACTCCGCAAGGGTGAAGTTTTCCTATATAAATGACGTGTAACTGTACATACAACACCTATAAATTCATAATACATGCAGAACCAACCAAAATACTCGGATTTTTGATTTGATCTGCCTGCAAATGGAGTGAGACAAAGGTGAGGTTTTTATCTACCTACTACACTGTTATTTATTTATTTATTTCATTCTTCCATTCCTTCTTTCTTTCTTACTTTCTTTTTTTCTTTCTGTATTTATTTACAATCTTTAAGCGCCACCTTAGCTATAGTCACATTGACCAATTGCGAAGGGCTCTTCGATATGTCGATTTAAGTAGAACTGAATCGTTAATAAATGTTGAACGAAAATATATTTGGTTTTCTTTTTTCATTTTTACTTATTCTTAAAATAGGATCGATGTTTGTAGAATATTTTCATCATTGTGAGGTAACAACAGCAAATTTGCCGAATAAAATAGTTTAATAATGAAAATTTTGCAGACTGAATTATAAGCTTTAATTCACTTAAAATAGAAATAATTTGGTTTGGAACATGAAAAACGCGTTAGAAAAAAAATCAGTTTAAAACACAACAATGTAAAAAAAAGGTTACTCATAACAAATACGCATTTACCCATTTTTTGAAGAGCTGAGAATCAAAACTCACTTTTGCCAGGTAGGTGTCTCAAACATGATTTTGTGCTGTTTTGGATACCTTCAGGGGTTTTCAATATTGTCGTAAGTTTATAATGAATAATAAAATGTGAGTTTCGATTCTCAGTTGCTCATGTCCAGCGCATTTTATACAGAAAAAAATGTGAGTTTTGATTTTTAAAGATTATTTAACAAATTTATAATGACGAATTGTAAGGAATAATGACAGGGGAAACCGTTCAGGTTTGATCAAATAGTTTTTTTTTTTTTTTTTTTTTTTTTTTTTTTTTTTTAATGAAATTCTATCAAAATTGAACAAATTTGCATCAGCCCTTTTTTCATAGGAACCTAATACGGACCTGAAAAAAATCCACTGAATCTGGGCTTCCGACCTCCGTTCAGAACAGCTCGATCATGAAAACAATGACGTTCTTAGTTCTCAGGATTTAGAAAAATTTTGCGCAATAACACTCGAAAACTTGACAGTTCATCTATATTAGCCGAAGTTTTGGGCACGAATTTTGGCCTTGGTATGAAGAAATGTTTAAAAAAAAATCAAAAAGAATAAGAATTCTCAGATCGTAAGCTGCAATACCTTGTTTTTTTCTAAAAAATTCAGCTACTAAATTTTAAAGCAAATGTATCTGTATTAATATGGGTAATTCCAAAATTTCCTTAAAATAGGCTCTCTGAGTTTGATAATATACGCCGACTGTTGCAGTCTCCATGAATTTTCGTATTTTCTTTTGCTCATTAATTACTTTCCGAAATAATTAAAATTGTCAATTCGGCGAATTTTTCGACTAAGTTGACGATCTGGGCGGAATGAAACAACCCCCACACTCCCCCTCCCCGCCAAATGTATCGTTCTTGGTCCTTTATAAGCACACACGCCAAATTTCAAGTAACTTACGCTGTACGTTTACTAATAAAAAAAATGTAAAACAACATACGATTATCAGAATTTGTTTTGAAGCGATATCAAACTGCCAAAAATGCATGTGAAATGTAATGAAAAGCTTATTGTGACTTGTGTGCGCAAAAAGGAATCAACTAAGGGAAGAACTACAAGATGAAAAGGAAACTGGTTACAGGTCACTCTTCTAAAAGGGAGAATGGATGAAAACATACTTGAACTGGGGTTTTAATGAAGGAAGACCAACGTACAACGTGCCGTTGAACCGGCGAGAGATGAGGCATTCTCAAAATCATCGTTCAAAGAATGATGACGTTCATTAACGGATAAATGGGCTTCAGCGCTTAATCACCCCTCTTACCCATCGAACCTGAGTCCGCCTCCTTATTTCGCTTTTCCAAAACGAAAATTAGGGATGAAACGAACTTGTCCAAGAAAATGAGCACGCACTAATAACGTGATTCTAAAAGAGGCTTCGCAAAAAACCACAGAAACTTGCAGACACCTGCTCACCATTGCACTGTAGTTAGAAAGTACCATTTCAAATAGTACCTAGTATGTACAATCGCTAAACAGATAATTTTTCTTTTTATATATTCGTAGATTTAATAGCTCCATTCCGCGAACTTACCGGACATACCGTATATTCGTAGATGTAAGACTCAGCTTACACGTTTAAAAATATCTATTTTGAAAGAATCCTCATTTCTGCAATGTTCCGGCTACTAGCCCACCAATGAAGATTTTACAAGTTCTCTAGTGGCTATTACGTATAGCTAATATAATGCGCGCTTTTTACAAATCAATTCTTTTTTACTCCACATTTTTAATTTGCTTACGAAATTCATCAGCTCGCGAGAAATTAATTACACCAACGCCGTAGCCAAGGGGAATTTTAAGGTCAGAACTCCTCACTCTTCATCGTATGATAATTCTTCTATAAGAATTGTCATCGTGTAAATTTACTAAAAAAATAATATCTCTTAATTAAAAATAAAGAAAAAAATATATATACATATAGTAGTTAATGTATTATTGCGAGATCCATTATATACACAGTGATTGCGAGATCCGATTTGAGATTTTGTCAGATTTGTGATTAGGATGATAAATACAGTTTTTTAGTGCAAAAATTTTCAAAAAAAAGAGACATTTTTTTTTTTAATAAATGGATTTTAGAGTATGAATCGATTTTTTCATGTTCTTACCATTTTTCATTTTCGGGGCACCCTTACACCTCAAATCTGATTCAAAAGTAGCATTGTAAAATCAAAAATCGTTAAATTTTTTTTTTTTCAAAAATAAGCCAGACATTCTTTGCGTTGTAGTCACCCAAGTATTCGTGTAGATTTTTAACGATTTTCGACCATATTTGGGGGAGGGGGTGAAGAAAAACCAAAAATTCTGTATTTTTTCTTCTTTTTAATTTTTGAAATTTTTTTTTTAATCAACGCGTTGAAAATAACAACAATAAAAATGTATAAAAATTTCAAAAAGGATGGACTCAAAATAAGGTTGTAATCGCGAGTTACAAATTCGAAAATCTTCAACGTTCGTAAATGACAAGCGCGTTGTAAAACATTTTCGTTGCATTCGCGTTCGCCAGGCGCGAGTTACACGAAGTAAACATGTTCGGCCTTAAATACTCGCTTTGATTTATGCTCAAACCTGTTAAAAAAGGTATAAATTACTCGATGATTTTTTTTTTTAATTGTGTTCCTTATGCACTTTATATTCCAATTATAAATTTTAATTTTTAAAAAAACTTGAAATAAAACGCGCATTTGTTGTTTTTCAAAAAATGAATTACACATTTGCGTACGTGCGTACTTTTACAACAGCAAAAAAATGAACATTATTTTTCATATGAGCAATTATGATGAGTTTTAGAGCCAAAATTGGAACCTCAGTACACGTTTTTGTTAGCGTGGATTAGCACAACGGCTGATGACATCAGAATTTTTTCATAACACGCCAGTTGTTGATTGTCATTGTTACTACCCGAAGATTTTTTTTTTAATTTGATTTAAGGGTACATTTCACATACGCGGTTCTTTTTTGTAGTATAACTAAACTTTGCAGGCACTGTATGTTATCTATATGGGAACCAAAATTGATAACGCCAAAAAAGTGACATTTTTGAAACTAAGTTCTTCGTGAGTTTCTAATGAAAACTTTTGAAATTGGAAAATGAAGAAGATAAGGCACTTCTCTTTAATTTGTTCAGAACGAATAATTCATATTCCAATTTATAAGAAGGTTATAAGCTGTGAAATATGGCCTCCTCAAAAGCCAGTTTATTTTTTCGTTTTTCTCGACAAATAATCAATTAATCAAAAAAATCTTCTGTGAAGTTTCTCAAATTCTTAGTATAGGTGTATATTTCAAATTTCAAGTGAAACAGATAAGTCGTATTTGAGAATCAAGGGGGTACGAAAATGATCATTTGGCAGGCAAACCAGTATGCAATCGTGTATGTAGAATAGAGCCTTAAATACTCTACTTATGAAGAAGTTTAATTACTTATGAACATGATGATTGATGATAAACAAATTTTTTTCACATCATTTCTGTACATCCCCATGGAAAAAAAGAAATAATTCAGCTGTGAAAGGCTTATAAATCTGTGTTAAAATCAATTTATAAATTTAGTGGAGACTCGGGCATATAGAACCACCTTTTTTTAGTTTGCTCTAAAATACGCTGTAATTCCAAAAAACATCTGGGAACAGCTTTATTATGAAGAAAAAACATTTCTTTTTCAGAATATGTGAAAACTTTTTTTGAAAAGCCACTTTGAGATACTCAACTTTGAAATTTGCCAAAACACTATTTTTTCCATCCCCAAAGTGCCGGGGCAAAAAGAACCACAGTAATAAATAACTGAAATAGAATGTTAATGATTACAAAGCGATTATAAAATTACTAAATTGGTAAAAAAATATATTTTTACAAGTGAAACCAGCATCAACCCAAAAATTGCACTCATAAAATGGATAGTCATAACCTCTCAACTGGTGCACTCTTTATACGCTCATTCAGAGCACATATCACATTGGTGCCATTCTAACATTAACCAACTTCAAATTTAGGTTATACATATGACGCATCGTAAATTTATCGTGGTATTTTGGTATTTAAGTAGTCTTTTTGGCCTTCTATAACCATTACCAACTCATTTAACATTGTGGTTCTTTATGCCCGGATTTGACTTTTTCGATAAATATGGACAAAAGTGCAACTTGAATTTAAAAATTTATAAATTTCTTATGCAGGAATGGAAAATACAGGAATTTATTTTCATGCAGCAAGAAAAAATTCTTTTGAAGATTCAATAAAAGTGAAATCATTTTGTTTTGAAATTTCTCAGTTCTCGATTCTTGGTAGTACAAAATCAGTTTATGTCAAATTAAAAAAAAAAAAAAAAAATGTCCGGTTGCAAAATATTACCACCTTAAAGCTTTATCAAATGCATATATTGCCTACTTTTCAGAATAAATAGCACAGACATAATTTTGATAATTCTTTATGCCTGGCTGATTCTATATGCCCCCGTCTCCACTACACTGAAAGAAAAAATGGATATTTCTACTTTGAAACGAAAAATGTTTACTTTATGGAATTAATGGTTGTTATTCAAAAGTGAAAAGAGTTGATATGAATCGAGCGAGCGAAGCGAGTGAGAAATAAAAAAAACGAAACGATGAGTGAGCGAAGCGAGCAACCAACGGGGTCTGGGGCGGAGCCCCTAGCTGGCAGCGCAAAGCGCTGCTAGTATACATATATGTAACACTAGCAGCGCTTCGCGCTGCCAGCTGGGGACTCTACCCCAGCAGACCTCCTTCGGTTTTCTTATTACTCACTCGCTTCGCTCGCTCGTTCGTATCAACTCTTTTCACTTTTAAATAATTATCATTAATTACATAAAATCAGCATTTTTTTCTTTCAACGTAGTAGAAACTCGGACATATAGAAGCGACAGGACATTAAGAATCATCATTTGACAATTTGCATTGGTAGAAGTTTAAACCATAACATTTTCAATCGTAAAATATCTAGTACATTTTCTGTTTTTTTTTTTTTTTTTTTATTTTCTTTTCCACGTGTCCAAATAGCATCTCCCTTCTGCTCGCGCTCTGCTAGGTCGAGACGTTAATTCATCTTGTGGTCGTAGAGGAAAAAGAAAGTCTATGCGATCTCTCAGCATGGGTTGTAATTGCTGAGTAGTCGCCCTTCGGCGAGCCTGATCGTATAAAAGTTCTTTTATTATATTTTTCAAATATACCCGACGGCTAAATATTATGTGCCCATTTATGCCCGCTATGTTCAAAATACTGAAAAATAATGTTAATGTCCATCTACGTGATGACCTCGCAATCGAATAACTTACCTTCAGCCTATCTACTTGATCCACCCCTCCTTTTGTTGCATTATATTCGGTTATTATTACGGGTTTGTTTTCTTTTTCTGACACGGTTTTATTATTGTTGTGTTCCGGTAGTGTGGAGAGCAATGGTACAATTTTTTTATTTTTCCCCATGTATGCTACCAAAGTTGCTAAATTATTAAAAGCGAATAACGAAGAATTGGGAGTTTTAAATTCTTTTTCCTTTAAAAAAGTTGGTGGGATAAATCGTTTATTTTTCCGAATGGTACCTATTAAACTCAAATTTTTTTCAGCTAATTTTTCCGCTAAATCATAATTTGTGAACCAGTTGTCTACTGTTATGTTACGACCCGATCCAAAAATAGGGTTAGCAAGTCGTAAAACAACATCTGTGGGAGAATTACTTTGCCTCATTGACGACCCTTCTGGCTGATTTCCCACATATACCTCTAAATTTGATGTATAGTAAGTTTTGGCATCACACAAAGCGAAAATTTTAATCCCATACTTCGAAGGCTTCTTAGGCATATACTGTTTAAATCCACAGTTCCCACGAAAACTCTCGAGCATCTCATCTATAGTTACCCTATCGGACAAATTATAATTTCTTTTGCAATTTGAATTAAATGCTTCAAAGATCTCCCTAATTTTGGTCATCTTGTCAATTTTTAAACTCTCCCTATCGCTCACATCAATGCTATCGAACCTTACCGCACATAACAACTGCCTGAAGCGCCTTTCTGTCATAGAGAGTCTGCACAGTTCTAAGCCAGTACCATCATCAGCCCATAGATCAGAAACGTTGGTATGTCCGGAATTGTGAAGACCCGCAAGATATAGAAACGCCAGCACCGCCTTCATCTCAGCTTCGTCGGTTGGATTCGCATCTCTAGATCTGGAGTATCCGGCTCTCATTTTTTCGAGTTTCATGTTGCTGTACTCCACAATCTTTTTAATCATCGAATCGCTGATGAATAAACTCCATGACGATATTGGACTTTTCGCGCTTTGAGCAGCCTCCGGGATTGAAGCTGTAATGTCTTGGTTTCCAAGAGGAGCAATTTTTTTTTCGCGTTCTTGAGGTTCCATGAACCACTGCGTTCCATCTTTGCCGCTCAAGAAACATCGTACGCGACATTGGCTTGAAGCAGACTGCGCTGGCTGAAAGGGAGATGGACCCTGTGATCGTGTTCGACACCGTGGTCTTTTTGCAGGGGTAGCTTGGCTGGTTGATGGCCTATCATCCCAATCAGGATCATCCTCGGAATCATCAAATGACTGCTCGGACTCTGTCTCATGTTCAGAGTTATTTGTAAAATCTTCCTCGCCACTATCCTGACTGTCCGGATAGTCAAAAAATTCTTCATCTCTGTCTTCCAGTATTCTTCTACTTTGTTCTTCTTCGAATGCTATGCTGTTCATTCTTTCCGCCATTTTTAAATGTGTAAATTTTCGATTTGTGTTACTTTTTCATTTGTTATTAGACCACGGTTAGAAGATGAGTGAAGATGAATTCCTCATAGTACCTTAGGTTATACTTAATTTTTTTTAATATGCCAAGCAATTTAAAAATTGCATAGTAAAGAACTGAGTAAATATCTTATTAGAATTCATTAACGTTGAAAATAATGTTGTTTTATCGACTTTTAGGCGAGAAATTTAATTTTTTTTGCCCGGAGGTTTCCTCCAGCGGTGCGACTAAAATGTAGCATACCTGGAGATTTCCTCCAGTGGTGCGACTAAAACATACCATACCCGGAGGTTTCCTCCAGTGGTGCGACTAAATTACGCATGCGACTAATCGAGGGTTAATGGTTGTTATTCAAAAGTGAAAAGAGTTGATATGAATCGAGCGAGCGAAGCGAGTGAGAAATAAAAAAAACGAAACGATGTGAGTGAGCGAAGCGAGCAACCAACGGGGGTCTGGGGGCGGAGCCCCTAGCTGGCAGCGCAAAGCGCTGCTAGTATACATATATGTGTATACACTAGCAGCGCTTCGCGCTGCCAGCTGGGGACTCTACCCCCAGCAGACCTCCTTCGGTTTTCTTATTACTCACTCGCTTCGCTCGCTCGGTTCGTATCAACTCTTTTCACTTTTAAATAATTATCATTAATTACATAAAATCAGCATTTTTTTCTTTCAACGTAGTAGAAACTCGGACATATAGAAGCGACAGGACATTAAGAATCATCATTTGACAATTTGCATTTGGTAGAAGTTTAAACCATAACATTTTCAATCGTAAAATATCTAGTACATTTTTCTGTTTTTTTTTTTTTTTTTTTTTTATTTCTTTTTAATTTGACATAGCTGATTTTGTACTACGAAAAATTGAGAATCTCGAAATTTCAAAACGAAATGATCTCTCTTGTATCTCATCTTCAAAGAAATTTTTTGCTACATTAAGAGAAATTCCTCTATTTTTCATTCCTGTGTAAGAATTTATGAATTTTTAAATTTAAGTTACTTTGTCCAAATTTATCGAAAAAGTCAAATCCAGGCATAAAGAACCAAAATTCTAAAGGTAATAAATAAAAGGTCAAAAAGAGTAAATATCAATTCTATTATAAATTTACGATGCACTGCATGTGTAACTTAAATTTGAAGTTGGTTATTGTTAGTTAGAATGGCTCGATTGTAATATGTGCTCTGAATGAGCGCATAAAGAGTGCATCAGTTGCGAGTTATGACGGACAGTATCGAATAACATGGGTGCATTTTTGGGTAGATGTTGGTTGACTTGTAAAAGTACATTTCTTATTAATTTTGTAATTTTGTAATTGCTTTGTAATCATTAACATTCATATTTCAGTTATTTATTACTGTGGTTCTTTTTGTCCGAGCACTTTGGAGATGTGTAAAACAATAGTGTTTTGGCAAACCTAAAATTTGAATATCTCAAAGTGGCTTTTCAAAAATAATTTTCACAATTATTCTGAAAGAGAAATGTTTTTTCTTCATAATAAATTTATTTCCAGATGTTTTTTGCAATTACATCGTATTTTAGAACCGCCTAAAAAAAGCAAGTCTCCTCTAAATTTATAGATTGATTTTAACACAAATTTATAAGCCTTTCACGGCTGAATTATTTATTTTTTTTTTCTATGGGGATGCACAGAAATGATGTGGAAAAAATTTGTTTATCATCAATCACCATGTTCATAAGTTTAGCTTCTTTATAAGTATAGTATTTGAATTAAATCAAAAAAAATCTGTGGATACTGGGTAGTAACAATGACAATCAACACTCTGGCGGGTTATGAAAAAATTCTGAAGTCATCTGTCAAAAAATCGTTAAAATTTGAATGAACGATGTGCTAATACACGCGCTTACGCTTTGCAAAAACGTGCACCGAGATTCCAATTTTTGACTCTATAGAACTCATGACAATTGCTCATATGAAAAATCATATCCATTTTATTCCCTGTCGTAAAACTATAAACGCGGATGTAATTTTTTTTCTGTTCATTATTTCAAAAGTTGTCCATTTTTGAAAAACCGTTAAAATGTGCGTTTTATTTCGATTTAAAAAAAAATTATAAATCATAAAGCAAAAATACGGTGTATGGAGAGCACATTAAAAAAACAAAAAAACATAATCGCATAATTCAATCCCCTTTTAACGGGTTTCAACAGTGTTATAGCATAGAGTATTTATAATGACTGGTCTATGTTCTAATTGGTCATATGTTACGCGCGTAATGACCAATCATAACGCTAGAATGTGATAAAATGTAGGTAGTTTCATTTCTACCTTCCTAAATAATATCGTTCAGTTTTCAGTGAACGACTAAAATTCGTTTGTGATTTGAATCATTAGCTGATTTGTGTTCTTATTTTACGAGTTAGTCGAGGTAAATTCAGCACATTCCGACTTGCTGATTGGTTGTTACAAGCGTGACGTATGACCAATTAGAACCTAGACCAGTTATTATAAATACTCTATATCGACGCGAGTATTCTAAGTCGAACATGTTTGCCTCGTGTATCTCGCGCCTACCGAAACGCAAGCGCAACGAAAATGTTTTACAACGCGCTTAAACATTTAACATTTTCGAATTTGTAACTCGCGATTACAGTCTTATTTTGGGTTCATTTTTTTTGAAATTTTTATACATTTTTATTGTTGTTATTTTCAACGTGTTGATTAAAAAAATTTTTCAAAAACTGGAAGGAAAAAAATTCAAAAATTTTGGCTTTTCTTCAGCCCCTCCCCCAAATATGATCCAAAACCGTTGAAAATCTACACGAATACTTGGGTAACTACAGTGCAAAGGGTGTACTGCTTATTTTTGAAAAAAAGTAAAATTTACCAATTTTTGATTTTACGATACCACTTTCGAGTCAAATTTTAGGGCTAAGGGTGCCCCAAAAATAAAAAATGGTAAGAACGTGAAAAAATTGATTTATACTCTAAAATCCACTTATTTAAAAAAAAAATGTAATTTAAAAATTTAGAAGGTTCCTATTGAAAATTTTGATCCTCCTCCCCTCAATTTTGGGGTTAGGGGTTTGGATTATAGTTAAAAACCTTCTTCACGTCAATTTGGACGGGAACCCAAAATTTCGTCAAAATCGGACCAGTAGTTTGGAAGAGAAGGGTCACAAAGGAAAAACTCAAACCATGCAGATTCATATACATAATTAAGATTAAGATTAAGATTAAGATATGAAAGCCTCCATTTAAAAAAGCACCATAGTCCAAATTTAGGAATTTTTTTTATTGCCTTTTTTAATGTAAAATTTCACGAAAAAACCTAAAAAAATATGTATTTTGCATTACAATTGAGATTTAGCCTTTTTTTTGGCAATGATTTTGTTTAAAAAACAACTATAGTCCCACCCAATCAGAATCGTTCTGGACTATGGTTGTTTTTTAAAAATAAGTTCGTTAACGATATAATGATTCACACGTCACATAATATAACTACTGCTCGCAATGAGTTTGGTATCATTTATCCAGTTGTTTTCGACTGTGTATGAAAACTTTTTAAATTTTGATTGAAGAGAATGGCTAATGGAGATAACGAGCCAATGCCAAAGAAAGAGAAAAGGCAACCACTGGCTGAAATCTTTGTAGAGGAAGTTGAGGGGTGGGTTGAATTACTTTTATGTATTGAGCTCACAACTCCTTCAAAATTGGCTACTTGCGCTTAAGATAGAACTTGTGCTTAAGTTTTAGCTGAAGGATATTTATTTAGAAAGAGACCTGAAATTTTAGGCATTGTAAAACATTGCATGCCAAAACGCAAAACTCGTATCATTTATCATGAAAACCTTAATATCAACAAACTATCAATCCATCCTCAAAAGACAGCGCTTGTGCGCAGATCATAAAAGAAATGAATATTCCATTTTTCAACAGTAGAAAAAAGAAATGAAAAATATAGCTAAGCTACCTAATAAATTATTGAATGACTAGATGTAGAACTACAGTATTAAAACGAAAGTAGTTTGCTACTGTAGCTTTTTTTCTCTTTTTCATGTTTCGAATTTCCAATCTCTGAGATCATTCAAGGTTGAAACACTCTTAAGAAGACGAATCATCACCGAAAATTAAAGTAGAATGAAAAATAAATCTGTAGGAATGTTCTCTTTATTTAATATTATTCCTCGGCACCATTGTTATAATTAACAAAGAAAATTGAAATCAATGATAAATAATATATATTCTAAATAAAACATACATAAAATGATGACAATTTTAAAGTATACTACACTGGAACCAAAAATTGCGATTTTTTTTCATTTTATTGGCACAAATCTAGAACACTGATAAAGGTTATTTTCAGTTTAAAAAATAACCATAGTCCAATGTTATATAAAATTTTGTTTAAAAAAGAACCATAGTCCGCAACCTCAATTTTTATATTTCAAATATCGAGAACTGGAGAGAGTACTTAATGGTAAAACTTGCTCTGTGAGATTTCAGGTCACATTTCAAGACAAACTTACACAACCCTAACCTAATTTTCAGTTGCGAAAACGTTCTCCGCGTATTATTTTACTCTCCTGAAAAATTCCATTTTTGGACTACGGTGTTTTTTTAAAAGGACGCTTCATATCTATATTATAAAGGTACAGCATATCCCATATTCAATTACATACATGGTGTTGGAGGAGAGAAGGAGGGGTTATCAACCTCAAAATATGGTGAGGATATATGATAGGTTGACAATTTTCCATTGAAGTGTCATATGATTAAAATGAGCTCAAGTAACCAACTTATTTTCTGTTATGATTTTAGCTTCTTACGTGCATTTGGAGAGGAGTTAGTGCAAAAAACTGCTTTCTAAGAAAGTTTTAGCCTTTCAGGTCTTGAGATTTTTTCCCTCGTGCTTAGCGTCAGCGGGTATTCATGACATTCACTGAAAACTTGGCGAGAGATTTTTCTTAAAAGTGCGAAAAAACAACTTTTTTGTTTCTTCTATACTTCTTCAAAATGTCGGACCACTAAAAATTCAAAGGGGGGAGCTGGAAAAAGGACAAATAGCTCGAATTCTTCGTTTTTGATCTCATATGAAAAAGTGTATCATAGACACCAAAATATCAATATTTCAGATTCCCAAAAGTATTTGTAGTTGAGTAAGAGCAAGAAATAGCTTCTTCAGGAAATTTCGAGTCATAAAATTTCTTAAATCTTTTATATCTCTTTACCAAATCGAAGCAAAAAAGTTAAAATGTGTATAGGATTAGTTGATGAACAGCATATTCAAAATGGCGTGTAAAAGTATGAGCATAATTTGACGAGTCTCAAATTAGTAAAAATGTAATTACATAATATAAACTCATATAGGTATGAGGGAGAAGAAGTGTACAGTTTTCCCAATTCGCCTACATACATGATGTTGGAGGAAGAAGGAGGGGTTATCAAGCTGAAATTGTAGCTAAAAATGTAGAGGTGATTAATGAAAAGCCGAACATTTTGTATGGCTTCATATGATAAAATGACCATAAGTGACTAACCTATTCTGTTTTTTCCTTCCCAAGTGAATTTCACAGACATACTGAGACCTACGAATATAGGATATTTTATATTAAAATTGTCTGGATTATACGTAACACTTTCAAAAGCTTCGAAATATTCATTTGTGAAAATTTGTTTCCGCCCCTGTTCGGAGGTACCATTATATTTTAATTCGATTATAATTCCTATACCTAAAGCCGGATTCATCATGAGGAGATCTAATTTTAGAAGGGAAATTACTACAGGAAATTTCATGAATCTTCCATATCTATTTCTTTTACCTTAGTTAGACGTACGTTGATTACTTTTTGTTTGACTCTATTTCTTTCATTTTTATAAATATTTTTGATGTGAATTGAGTTATGCTACTTCATGGTTTACCTATCTATATATCTTCCTTTTTTTTGTTTTTGTTAAAAAAAAAAAAAAAAAAAAAAAACATAAGTCAATAATTATTATATTCAATTTTTCATACGACAGTATTTCCTTTTTTTTTTTTTTTTGAATAAAATTTGTTTTGTATTAACATCATGTCAATGATTGTATTTAAAGCCACCCTTGTGCGGGTGGCTGCATCTTGTATACGTATATACGAATGTCGCATTTTCATACTATGCCAAGTGCCAAAAACATATTTTTGAGATAAACGCGTTGTAAGTTTTGTACACCTACCTTGTTGGCTGGGAAGTTGCATATCACAAAAATGAGGCTCAGAGCAAACTTCCATCTATTTCCTACGACCCAGTTCAAAATTTAGGCCGATCCGATTATTTGATGTCGAGTAATTCTGTTTTGAAAAATGTACGTTGCGCAAAATTTGGAAATAAATGGTAAAAATTCATTGAAAAGTATTCCATTTTAATATTTTTTTCTTTCGATATGAAATTATAAAAAAGAAATCTTTAAAAAAATTCAATCATTTCGATGGTGGGGCTATCTTTAGGCTACATTTTGAACCCTTAGAAAGTGTGTATCTGGCACTTTGGTAGGTTCGGATGGTGTACACACTGTCCATGTACACCATGGTGGTCGTAACTCAATTTTGCCAGAACTGGTACTTAGCATAGTATGAAAATACTACATTCATACATATACTGTATATAATTATATTAAAATTTTCATAATTACTTGCTGATTATGCTGATCACTCCAGCAATTATTGCTATGAATATTTACAAAAAATTTATAATGCTCTTAAAATCATGTCCCAACGTACATTTCTCAACTTCTTGTACATTAAACAAAATTTATGCCCTTTGAAAAGATTCTTTCTCCCTCCTTCCCTTGCCCCTGCCCCTCCATTATCCAGGCTGTGCACGCGCACGTCCAAAACATATGATATATCATGCATACAGCCTTGGATTACACAAATCAGTACCACGTTTGTCTCCAGTGCCCCGTAGGCCATACCCATACCTATACTTATACCCACACCACAAAAAGTGCGTAGAGTCGTGCAATCAAAATCAATTTTTTACCTAGCAAAGTATGAGAAAGTACGGAATTTTTTACAATTCCAAGATGATACTGTTATGCACATCAACAACGTAACGCAGGTACGGGCACTACGTATATCCACGTATCACGTATTTATTTTGTTGTAGATACGCACATCTGTGTAGTATGTAGTATAACGTGATGTGCGAGAGCCGAGAAGTTGAGTAGTTGATAGGTTATGCTACATTTACAATAGCGCGCATACCTGTAATCCAGTCCATTCCTTATCCTCAAAAATCAGCAACACTTTATTCGGATTCTTCTTGACATGTTGTCTGAAAATATCGGCAACGGAAGCGTCGCGCGACGAATAAGCGCGTACGGACCATAAGAATCTCAAATACCGAATTAAGGCACTGCAACATAAGACGAGTAATGCACACAGTTGTTGATTACCTATGATCGAGTCGACATTAACATCTATCGTATAAGACCGTTGGCCGACGGCGATTGGCCATAACGATGTGGTACGCCTTACAAGTTACAACGATAATGAGATGAATGGTGATAATTCAATGCAGCTCATATATCACGCGTAATTACGTATGAATGCAATAAGTTATATCTCAAGTATTCAATAATAATAATAATAATAATAATAATAATAATTCAATTCAATTCAAATTTATTTCAGTGTAAATAATAATTTTTTTATAACATACGGTTATTTGACGACCCCCCTATGCTATGGAGCGAGTGGGGGGCCGGATCATTATTAATAGATTTGATAAAAATAAATATATAAACCAAGACAATTAATAACATATATGATAAGGTAAACAAATAAATCGAGATAATTATTAATAAAACAAACAAATAAATCGAGAAAATTATTAATAGAACAAACAAATAAATCTCGACAACGAGAAAAGACAGGTAGGGCAGGGCACGAAAGGGCAGGGCGACTCAACTCATCTCACGTGTGGGGCTAACTAGATGTTATATATGACAAAATTGCCATTCGTAGTTTGGCACCCCTCGAACTTCGGATGTTTATTGGGAGTTCATTAAATAATTTCGGACCCCTGAAACCAAATTGGGCTCTAGAGTGTACTTTAGTCCATCTAGGTGCTAGGAGGGTAATACCATCACTACGTCGCGAGCTGTAGCGGCGGGTACTAGGATTGATAATGTCGAACAGTTCACGAGCAAGGACACAGCAGCCGGAGTGGTATAACTGTCCAAGTCTAGGAACGTCAGCAACCCTGAAAGCTTCAGTAGCGGAACCTACCATCTCTCCCCCGAAATCGCCCGAACCGCTCTATGTTGTAAAACTTCGACCGGTCGGATTAAATATCGGGCGCAACCACCCCAGATGGGGAGCGCATACCTCAGAATGGGTTCATAAACCGACCTATAAAAGCGCCTAAGGTGATATTTGGAAATAAATTTTTTTAGATAATATAAAAGGTAATTTAATTTTCTCAGTTTTCCCCTAACTTCGTTACAATGGCCGGACCAAGTAAGCGTTTCATTTACTATTAGACCTAAGTATTTATAGTTTTCAACAATTTCCAGCTCTTCACAGGTGCAGTCCCCACAACAATCTTTTTTGTGAATTTTAATCGGAAGTCTCCACTCATACACAACTTTATAGGCATAATATACAACTTTCGATTTACCTATATTAAGTGAGAGGCCATGTTGCGCCAACCAATCAGAAATCATCCGAAGATCACTTTCCACCTTTGACTTAAGCTCATTGCCAGAAGCCGCTTCACATACAATGGCCATATCATCAGCGAAGGAATACATGGAGCTATGGAGGGGTAGCTCCAGCAAGTCATTAATATATATCAGGAAAAGCAGGGGGCCCAGGACACTACCCTGAGGGACACCTGATTTTACCCCAAACCAAGAGCTGACCTTACTATTAATTTTCACGCTCTGCTTTCTATCACTAAGGTAAGACTTGAACCAGTCTAACATAAAGTCGCGAATACCACAATTTTCCAGTTTTCCGATCAGTAGCTCATGGCTGACACTGTCAAAAGCTTTTCTTATATCTAAATATACAGCTGCGACTTTACGACCACTATCAAGAGCCGAGGCAATCTGCGTCACATGACCCGCCAGAGCTTGCTCTGTCGATTTATTAGGTAGAAAGCCATACTGACGTTTCGAGAAAAATTCAAATTTAGTAAGGAAATCCATAACCCTATTTTTAATCAGAGTTTCAAAGATTTTACCCAGCGTAGGAAGGATAGAAATGGGTCTATAATTGCTAACTTTAGTCAGATCACCCGACTTGGGAATTGGCACAATTTGGGCAAGTTTGAGGCAATTAGGGAAGGTCCCACTGTAAACTGACCTATTAAATACCTCCGCAAGTGGACCAGCAACAAGGCCAGAAACCAACTTAAGGTCACTTGACGATATATTATCAGTACCACGACTACCACTAGAGGGCATTGCATTGATTACACTTCTCACTTCCTGCTCAGTAATATCAAGGAACACAATGGAGACAGATTGAGTAATCCGCACAGTAGTAGGTATTGTATGGTTAGGCGAAAGACAAGTCAACCCGGACACAGTATCTGCAAAAAATTTACCAAATTCTTCAGCAATAAGGGCCCCATCACCGTTTTTAACAGAGCGATAAATGCCATCGACAAGAATCTTATCTATAGTACCAGCCTCCCGCCCAGCCAGCTTATTCATATACTGCCAGTAATCTTTCGCTCTAGGTCTTAAACGGTCCAGTTCTCTACTGTAAAAATTAATCTTATCTCGTTTTGATAAGTTTACGACGCGTCTAGAAGCAACGCGGTAGTTGAGCCTTATTAAATGACTGGTGGGAAATTTACGGTTAGCTTATATAAGTCGCTCTTTAATTTTGTAGCCTTAATCAGTTCAGCAGAGGCCCAAGGTCGACGCCTTTTAGGAGCAGCGCCTGGATTTGCATGTCTCGTAGACGCTGCATCCCGAGTACAGTTACTTAACTGTGCCACAACCTGTTTAAAGGCTTCATCGATACATATATCCTCCGTAGGCTCAGGCCAGACACAGTTACTTACAAGTTGGACAAATTTATCTCTATTAAAGAACAAACCCTCTGCTGTCTGAGCCTGCTTTGCCGATGGAACAACACCGGGCAGCCTAACTGTAGCGTGAACCGCATCGTGGTCAGAGAAATGCACCTGGCGTAAGGTATAATGGACATCAAGACGCCGATCACACGGGAGGTATAAACCCTTAACCAACAAGTGGTCGATACATGTAGCAGAACTGAGGCCAATACGTGTGGGCTCGTTTATTATACTTTCATAACCACATGAGTTCACAACATCAAGATATCCAGAGCCACCCCAAGCATCCAAAATGTCCAAATTAATATCACCAACAAGAATAGAGGCCTCAGGACCAGTAGACAACAACTGCTCAAGCTCCTTATAGAACAATTCCTTATCCCCTCCACAAAAGCGGTACATAGCAAGAAGTGAGACAGGAAAGGGAGGCCCACCGAGTTCAAAACCAGGAAATGTAATATCACATCGCAGCCCATTGAACGAAGTTGTTCCTATTTTATTAACTACGGCACTTAGACTATTATTAATATATAGTATTACTCCACCCGACCTAGCACCAATACGAGCCTCAAGATATGAAGAATACCCCCCTAGAGAGTATCTCGAAAGTTCGTCCGGACTTATCCATACTTCAGTTAATGCAATAATATCGGGAGCGAAGTCAATTTCATCCAAGTAGCCAAGAAAATGATCAAAGTTGGCCCTGATTGAGCGAATATTTAAGGAAAGGATTCGTAGTGTACAATTTGTATAGTTACTATAATTCATTAAATTTTATAAAATATACGATTTAGAAAATAGATTTTTTTTTCTCGCTTTTCTTCCTTTTTTCCCCTTTCCCCTTCTTTTAGAGTAGAATTTTGACAATCCCAATAGAGAGAATGAAATAATTTTTAAAACAAGATTTCGATGGTCCCTAAACGCAGTTCAGTTCCCCACACTAGAGAGAGAAAGCCAAGCAATTTAGCCAGAATCATTACTAGCATTAAACTCATTAGGTAAATGAGTACCCAATGATCCCACCACATTACCGCTGCCCTGCGATCCTGCCAACATATTACGAACTTGCTCTAGAGATTTAAGTTCAACAGCACGCGCATTCTGACTATCAGATTTTGCATAAATATTACTATTACGCGTCCAAATGTATTTATAGCCACATTTTTTTAGCTGCTTAGCTTCACGAAAAATAGCATTACCTAGCTTAGTTAGATGCTCATTTATAAAAATAGGTTTATTAGTATTACCTCCGAATCTAGCCTGAGTAAGCTTAGTTTTACGCGCTTTAGAGATCACAGCCTCTTTACAATGACGGTTTACAAATTTAATAATAAATGGAGGAGAACCTCTAGTAGTAGGAAGTCTATGACAGGCATCAATATCTCCCATAGTAAGGCTAATATCTAGACTATTACAAATATCTAAAGCTAAATTAAACGGATTTTCATCTTTACACACAGGTAAGCCAGTAACAACTATATTATTACGACGGGTATAACGCTCCATTGCCTCAAATTTACCATCTACACTACCAGATAATTCAACTGAGGTGGTCTGTCGGTCACACGGCCTATTTTCTAGCTCCTTAACCTTACTCTCAAGCTCAGCATTCCTTTTCTCGAGATCAGCATTGCATTTCTCTAACTTTTCAACACGCGATTGCACCTCACTCAAATCAACAAGAATTTTCTTGACATCATTTTGAATATTTTGAATTGGCTGAAGCTTAATATTAATTGGTTTAACAATACTTTTGAAAAGTTTTCGCATCTGCGCAAGCGTGATAGGACCAGGATCATCAATATCCATTTCATCATCCTCGATAGCTGACGAATCCGAATAGTTTAGGCTGCGCCCGCTGGTAATACTATCCAAAGAGTCACGACGCGGTTTTTTAGTTCTAGGCTCAAATGTCTTCTTTCTACATGGTTTACATCTCCAGGTTGCACGCTGCTGTTTAGGTTTACATATCCACGATTTTTCTTGCATACCATTACATAGGGGGTGACTGCTTTGCTCGCACAAGGTACAAAAAGCAGTGTCTTCACTACTTTCCAGCGCGCCATTGCAAATTGAGCACATCGACATACTAAGTCTTTTAAGAACAAACCACTGGCAACACTGGTGACTCGATGTATCAGCTAATGCTCCACACGGCCAACAACAGAACTACCACCGCATCAACAAGATCGGAGAAAAGTCATGCAGAACCGGTTATTTAGGAGCTACACTTACTGGGTTTCTTATCAGCAGCTTGATCTACACTATTAATTTTTCATCTTGGTTTTTAGTCATTACTAATTAATTAATCATTTCGTGTTACAAAGATTTACATCAATCAACACCACAGCATGGGAAAAATAGGGTTTGTTATGAGTTGCACAATATTAAACGAATATAGTAATAGAAAAACGGATAATCAGTTACCACACATGGCCGACAATATATAAGCGACTGAATCCACTTATTTTTCGAATTAATAATTTCTTAGACCATTTCACATAAAATATTATCATCTACAACGAAGTTGAACCTTAGTGAAATATGATAAATTACTTTTAAATTCAAAACACTAACTAAGTTTCACTTATTTCGAGTGCAAACGCGGAGGTGTTGTTTACATGATAATAATAATAATAATAATAATAATAAAAATCATCATCATCATAATTATTGTATGAATGATATTGAAGAGAGCAATGTTATGAATTCACTATAAATGTGTAGATTCGCAATTTCGCATGCAGGTGCACAGCTACAACAATGCAGCTCCAAAAGCTGAGAGCATAATTTATATAATCAATTCGGTAGAATACTGTAATTCTTAATCACAGTAAGTAATAATACCTTAAATAGGTACGCAATACCTAATTTGGGGCCGAGTTTATACGCGCTGTAAACTTTAAAAATACCTTGTGAACTTTTTTATAAACGTACATAATACGTCGTATGTTTATTTCAGTAGGTAATTTAAGTAAATAAAGAAGCTCTTTCGCACCTACCTGATAAATTTCGCGATGGCACTCGATCAACTGTTTCAATTTTTAATAGGCACACTCACCGAATTTCAAATCTCACTGAAAAACCGCCCGAACAGGTTATACACGTTAAACAATTTGGAAGTGCCGATGTCGACTCTAATCCATGACTAGTTGCAACGACTCAAAAATCATGAAAACATGTCTTCGTAATCTCTCATCAAACTTTATTCTAATTCGATTTTTACCCACATCAACATAAACAGACTTGTTAAAAATTTCAACGCAAAATCATACACCAAAATTTCGCTGAAAAATCACTGGCATTGTAATGAGATAAACGCGTAAAACATAATGTCCCAATAGATAATGAACGATGCGAGAAATCAAAATTTTTTCCAAACGAATTCAATATTTTATTTTATTTTCAAATTTAAAACCATTTTTTAATGAAATACGAACACGTTATCTTTCGTTATGTGAAAACAAACTCATTACTTGCAGAGAAGGAGATTCAGAAGGTGGTGATCTTTAGAAGGGCATACTCGTTCATGATGTAACAATAAATTTTCGAGATGAACGAGTACTCTCGTGAAAATTCTTATAGGCGCACCACAGGGAATGTGATCTGAGAACAGTTCAACGCCCTTTTCTTCTTAATCGAATTTATGATAGATTGATGAGATTTTGAATTACACCAAACTGAACTAATTTTTGTAAGAGAATTCACTCTAATGTGAAAAACTTTATATTTGAAAAAAGAAGACCGCGCGTTGTTTTTGCATTGTACAGAGAAAATATTGTTTAAATTTTCAACCTAAATAATTCTATATTCACTAATTGAAGTACGCTAAAAGATGTCATAAAAAAAGCAAAATGAGTAGTTACTTTACCACAATTACATAATTATTAGGATTAGTATTTCAAATAGTATCATTTGAGACCTGTTTTAAGTTAGCATTCTCTTTAAGAAATTAAAAAGTTGAACGCAGCATTTTTGCACAAATCATACTTTTGTCAATACTCAAAAATATTTTTCATCTTAAAACAATTAGTCTACTTATTGTCGCTTTATTGAAATGGAAATGATGAAACGAAAGAATTTCCACTTTTTAAATCACGTTTTTAATAATAACTAGTCCCTACTCGCCCCTACGGGGCTCGCAATAAAAATTTATGAAGAAAAAAAATTATGTTATCCGGTAAGTACTGCTACATTCCAAACTGCACAACCCAATTTATTCTTACGTATTTGTTACCGCCCGCCCCCCCCCACACCAACAGTTCTTCCTTTCAGGATGAGCTCGCCCCTTTATACCTTTGTATACCTGCCATTTTAAACAATTTTACAACTTTGCCCTTGCTCTAGCCTACGTACAAAGATTTTATTGAAATTTATCACTTTTTTTCCTTTTGTATACCTGCTACTCAAAGAAATTTTATGACTTTACCATTGTACATGTACAAATAAGCTTTTATTAAAATTTGCAACCTTTTTTCCTTTGTATACGTGCTATCCTCTATATACCTTTTATACCTGCTATTCAAAACAAGGATGCGCGCGCATCTCAAAACCGATTTCATTTTGATTTTAATATATAGAGAGATACATCGAATTAAATTTCATTAAGTGTAAACACATTATACAAAGCTTTTAAAGCCAAGTAAAAGGTACTTTGGCAATCCCTCGAGAGGTAAAAATTGGGAGTGATTCTCATTATTTGAGTTTCACAGAATTGAAATACGATGTATTCTGATCAAAAATTACCGATATTATACTTGTTTCTACAAACCTATAGGTATTTGAAATTGCAGAATTCCTGAAAATGGAAATATTTTAAGATACTTTTTGCAATCTTTAGACAAATAATTACCTCCTCTAAACTCAAAAACATTGAAATTTAACGAAGCAAAATTAGAAATATCAAAATGCAACCTCCTTATCGGGAGATGTCCCTTCAAGTTTGGAGGTTGAAATTTTTTATGCTTTCGTTTGGCGTTGTTTCATTTTGAACAAACAAGCAAAAAAGAAATAATAATAATAATAATAATAATAATAATAATAATAATAATAATAATAATAGTAACGAAAAAGGGTTGAGGAAAAAAAAAAATGGAAAAATCACCCGACTTCACAGTATACCTATCACCTAGTACTATAACTAGAATTCGATGTAACAACAATTCAGAGCAACAACAATTAAACGTATGCATGGTTGAAATTAATTTGCATCCATTGTCCTTCAGCAATAAAAGTAGTCATTTACGAAGACGTATAAATTATTTTTTAACAGGTGCTCGCTGTTACACATTCTACCTATCTAGCAAGTACCTACTCGCTCAACTCGCCACAATAAGGCGTTGAACATTAACACCACCAAACAACACATTCCCACTTCGCGGTTTATTACTACAAACATTAACCTTCACCTAATCCTGCGAAACAAACTAAAAATGTTGTGCATTTAGTAATACCAACACTATTAATCAAATTATACTATGAGTTCGATTTTTCGGCAATTTCAATTTTCATAATCTATTTTTACTCTTCGCTTTGTTTTTTTTTCAAATAAATTTAGAGTCATTTACTAATCAATCAAAAATATATACATTTAAATAATTGAAAAAGAAGAAAAATGATAAAAAACAAAATTATTACATTTAATGAAACCAACAATTTTTCTCGTCGTTTTATTTACATGAGGCACTTCCAAGGTACTTCCAAATCTCGCTTGTATTAAAGAAGTAAGATTTTTCATAACAGCATAGATGAACTTGCATTATTCGTTCACCTGCGGTAATATACAGATAGGTACAAGATAACATATATTTTATTATATATGATTTTTTTTTTTAAATTACCGACGTTTTTGGACAAGATATACCTAAGTGAAAATACAAATGATGTGGGTAAAAACAGCAATAGAAATTTACCCCGCAAATCAAGTAATAGTTTTTCGCGTGCAACGTTTCAAGAGAATGATTATAGCACGTATTTTCAAGTTTCAAACTATAAAATATTGGCTTTGAATTTTCATAAGTCATGAGCATTAATAATTACTCGAATGAAAGTTTTTTTCTTCGCCTTTCTGGCATTACTTATACTCTTTGGGACAACAGAATCCCTTTGAAAGCAATCCTTCGTTCCCTTGTGTGTAAATATGTCCGTGGTTATAATACTTGTTTGAAAAGATTCGAGATCAGCAAAGAGCAAATCGTAGAAGTGAAAGTTGTAATAAAATGAAAAAAGGTTAACGATACGACACGAGATGGAAAATTTCGCATCGTAATAATACCTAGATTGCTGGATAAAGAAAAATACTCGAATGTCTAATCAGTATAATCACCAATATACCGCACAACATGAAATTTGAGAACATAAATGAAAATATTGTTGAGAAATTCATCATAAAATACCACGAATTCGTGATGAAATACGTAACAGATGTACACAGTATGCGTAAGAAGTACATATTAGGAGTATATTCGTATCGACATGATAATGTGCGCGCATACTTTTTTTTTCTGTTATTTTCGTCTTCGGCTAGTAATGAAAAGAAACAAATTATTGTATGAGTAGAAGGTAATCAACAAAAACTAGTATATCAACTTTGGGAATCGAATTAAGTACTTTTCTTAATGCTCGTTTCTTTCGCTAAGCGAGTACATGTTCACGTTGTAATCGTGTTTAGGTAAGAATAATCGCCGACCTTCAAGTGGTCGGTATTTACCTATGACGCGTAAATTGTAGTGTGTAACTGCATCAAAATAAAGGAGATTATCCACAGAACAAAAGTTAGGCATACAGAATAAAATTCCAAAATTTACTTGAGTTTTAGTTTGCGCTACCTACAAAACAATACGTATAACAAGAGATTTGCTTTTTGTAACATAGATGATACCAACAAGGAGTGATAAATTTTAGATTCACGAAATGATGAATTATAACGCTTTTACGAATCGACGGTAGAAAAACGAACACCAGAGACAGTAATTTCAAGATGAAACATTATTCAGCGAAAGTGAATATTAGTTTCACATATTCTAGATATCCAGACCATTTCCTCAATAATGAACTTCCCAGCAGATCATTGAAACCACTCATTCTTATGATCAAAGTATCGAACCCATGAATTGAAATGCACTTCAATCACGAAATGAATGAACAACAGATGAATCAACAGCTTATGTTAGATTAGATTAATGAAGGGTTTGATTTATCACGTTATACTCACACAACATCCCTCGGAGCAGTTTTGTATACGATGTAAAGGAACTTGTATCCACCGCCTGCCACTAGATAAATGATAAAGGCTATCAGAATCACCTGCAGTAGAGAAATCAAACCCATTGTATACCAGATGCAGCCGCAAATCAGTGAAATCGAACAAAGAATTAATATTATTTGAACAACGTCATTTAAATTTCGTTTAAGGAAAACACGAAGCACTCTTATTGGCGATTTCTTTGCACAGTTAGAATGTCTACTTTCTAAATCTTCGAGCTGAAACACACAGCAAAAAACAGATGATATAATAATACGTAACTACCAAACTATTACAAGTATACAATAGTATTTCAGGTGGTTTCTAATATATGTTAAAGTATTAACACTTCAGTACATACACGAACATAATTTATGGAATATTTTGATACCTAAACGCATAGCAATTAAATTCATATGCTTCATATTTATATTACATGAACATTTTAACAATAATACATTAATTATACTACCAGACCTGAGTTGATAACCGATGATAAAAAGTAAGAGATAAAAATACGCATCAAACGCAACCAGCGCACCGCTTACAGTGTCTAATCAACGCACATCCAGTCATTGACGGCGACCCACTGGCAAGTGGAGAAAAACAGAGCGATTGAGAACGCTGAGGTTATAGACCGTGAACTAGGCGGAGCACATACTACACCATACACGCAGAACGCATAAGTAGCACGCGGCCAGTGGCGAAATTTAAAAGTACTTTTCCAATACTAATACCTGCCAGTATTGCATCAATTATTGTACTAATAATTATGGTCGATGCAATACTGGCAGGTATATTTAGAATTTCGGACACTACAGTCATGAATGGGCATTATTTAGATCATTTTTTGATCCGAATTACTTCCATCCCTATGTGTTCATTAATTTAATGTCTGAGCAACGCGCAAGATATTTTAAATGCACACATTTTGGTTATCTCTGTTACTACTTACTAGAGACCTTTGAGTATACAGGGTTGATTCGAGCACCCCAAGCGCAAAAATCATTTCCTAGTAAAAATAAATTATATATTTGAATGATGTTAGGAAGAATAAATGGCATAAATATTATTTAAATACCTAATACTTAAAAACGTTTATCAATGAAATGCAAAATTTCAATTTATACTTTCGTAGTCAAAAATGCGTATGTTTTAAATTTTTTGTTTTTTTCACCTTTTAGCTAATTTTTTTGCTCGGGTGCTCGAATCAAGTAGTCACCTGGTATATACTCAAAGCTAGAGACTTAGAGAGCCCCTATCTGTTACTGCACTCTGAAAATTAAAAAAAATCAGCCTAGGGCCAATTGCTCACTATACGAGCGCTGTGATCTAATCTTAACTCTGATTGGTGATTCTGAATTTTCCACGTGATATGGCTGAATCACTGCTCGTTATTTCCTTCGAGGCTTCGACCATATGGTCGAAGGTTACTTCAGCCTCCAATCAAAGATGTGTCTTCTCGATTGTTTGGCGACAGGTTCTTGAACTAATTACATTACTTTTATGGTAGTGGAGTAACTGGGTATTTTATAAGTGTGATGACTGATGTGAAAAGACGAAAAGAGCCCTTGCATGTAAATTTTAAATTGTTCAGGAAAGCCGAAAAACAAAACTATAAATTTTCCTCTTTTTAATGACCAAAGATTTTGAATAAAAAGGATGAGAAGAAATTTTTTCCAATTATATGATATTCTGAAACAATTATCTTTAATTAAAAAAATGTTCACTGTTCTTTCCACAATAAAAAAATCAACTACACACCTTACAATAAATAAAAATATTTTGTAAGTTGCTGGGTCAATAAAATAATCATGTATTACTTTTCAGAAAAGAACTGCTTGATTATGCTACAGTACAAAGTATGACAATATTATTTTTTAAAAGTGAAACACATTCAGAATTTTATGCTCTTTCGAATGAGCTACTTGTAAACGTTCCATCTATATTCATGTTTTTCTTGAGATATTTGCAAAAAACTAAGCAAAAAGTAGCATTTATTTTAAGTATTGGAGCTCATTCACAGAGGGCGCCTTAAAAAATAATTAATTTTATTAAAATTTTATTAAAAAATACCTCGAGACTCACATCGATGGGAATAATGTTTTAAAAATTGAATCATGCATAAAATGTCAAGCTCTTTCGAATGAGCTCTTTCCGAACACTCTAACTTAATTTTTATTCTAAAATTGATAAAAAACTTTCTGGCTCCTTTTTCAACATTTATGAGTGATAAATTCGTATAGGTATACGGATATACCGGCGGATTATCTGCATATGATTAAGCTATGGTATTACATATTATTTGTTTAATGCTCGTTTCTTTGTTCTGAAACTGAATGTGATAAACGCAAAGAATGTTCAAAATCATTGCAGCTTCCTATACGCAGCTGTTTTTTTTCCACTTGTTACGTGAATGAATTCGAAATAGGTATTCTTTATTACCCAAACGTGATTTGACGGCTTTTACAATTTGGCAATAAATACTCAATAAATTCTTTCGCACTCGCAATAAACGTTTGGTAATTCTTCTTCTTCTTTTTTTTTTAACTACCTCACTTTTTAATAAAAAACGATACCTGGCTATTACAGGAAGAAGAAATCGTAGGATGTGGTTTTTCAAATTTTTTCGTTCCAGATCATTCGAAACTATATCGCACCGCTATTGCAACAACACCACATCTCAAAACACATCAAACAACCGCGAAACTCAAGAAAATTGCTTTTTATTTGCTTTGTAAATAATGAAATACGAATTCAAATTCATTTTTTTTCATTGATCCTTACTAATTTTTCATGTTCTTTCCAATGGTAAAGGCAGATTTTCGCAACGCAAATTATTTTTGGTAGTTTTTTGAGATGTGGTGTTGTCGCAATAGGGGTGCGATATGGCAAATGCCAAATTTTTAAGAAGTACCTAAAAATGTTTGCTTTTAAAAAGTGAAAAAATGAATCAGCAACATTTGTAGATGCAAATACGTGTAAATGTATAAATCTACCCATTATTGGCAATATTGTATTCATTTATACAAAAAACAACATTGTCGTATCCGGTTTGTCATGTAAAAATTTTGTGAATAGTGAAAATGAAAACGAAAATGGTGGATGTGAAATTTTTTGATAAAAAGGTTAAAATTCGCATTCACAAATTATTAGATTTAGAACGAAAATTAACCGCTAAAAGTTATGATATTATTTTGAATTAACTAACGAAAACTTGCACCACAAACCTACCTATAAGCATACCTATATTCTTTTTTGTCATGTCATAATTATCGTGCATCTGTGGTCAGAGGCAAGAGCCTGATGCGCAATCTAAATTTTTGGGAAGAAGTTGAATCTGGAGGAAAGAGATTAACAGCAGAGATGGACCGAGCGGGGTGTGTGCGGGAGTGCTCACCCCCCAGAGGTTTTGCGCAGTCGGCAAAAGTCGGCAAATCGACATCGGTGAGAAAAATTCGACAATTCCTGTTCCACTTGTCTCAGTAACAGCGAAAATTTAACAATAAATAAATAACTCAAACAAAAAAACATATGTATTAACGCATTGTTTTCCTCACTCTGCTCGAAGCTTTTCTGTTCCCGAATTTCGGCTACACTAGGAGTGGTAATGTCGCCATCTGAGAAGGAGATACTGAATATTGGAAATGAACGAGATTAATGAAAACTGTTGTTACATTAAAATTAATATTGTTTTAGTTCAATTTCAGTTGATATTCTTTAGTTTAAATTTATCTCAAAATAATGCTGGAGAATTGGAAACTGGAAAAGTACTCAGTCCCTTGAGTGATAACAACTTTTTTCATTCTCAACGATAAAAAATCCTACTTAATATTTTCGGATTTATTATTTTTTTTATTGAATTTATTTTTTAATCATAACTTATTGTTTTTTCGTCATTTAAAATTTTTTTTATTGTTTTGTTTTAAATTTTTGAATATTTTATCGCCTTGGTTTCATTTTTCTCTTATTTATTCGAATCTGAGTTTTCTCTAGTTTTTTAGTTTTTAGGTTTTCATTTTTTTTTTTTTTTTTCGTTATACCGGGTGGCTACTTGATTCGAGCACCCAAAGAGACAAAATTAGCTAAAGGTGAAACAATTCAATACATTTAGGTATGTGTATTTTTGACAACAAAAGTACAATTCAAAATTTTGCATTTTATTTTACGATAGAAGCTTTTAAGCATTAAATAAATTTTATTTATGCCATTTACTCTTGCTAATATCATTCAAAATATATAATTTATTTCTATGAGGGTAAGATTTTTTCGCTTGGAGTGCTCCAATCAAGTAATCACCCAGTATTTTAGCAATTATCTTCAGTTTGAAACTTTACTCCGTTTTTGTACATTTGTTTTCGTCTTATAATTTTTTTGTTTTTTCATCATATCTTTCATTGTTGCATTTTTTAGTTTTCAGAATTTCTCATTTTTAACAATATTATTGTTTAGTTTTTAGACTTATCAACTTGTTTGCTTTCTAATTTTTGGATTTTTTTATTTGTAAAAATTTTTCTATTTTATTACGTTGTTTTGTAATATGGACTTTTTTTAATTTATCAATTTTCCCATCAATGTTTTCTTTAATTCTTGAATTTCCTTTCGTTTTTTTTTTTAGTTTGAAAAAAAAATCAATTTTTTGATATTCTTTATATTTTTAGTTTTGCATTTAAAAAACATTTTTGTTCCTTTCTGATTTTTGTATTATCTAAAAAAATTACTTGGTGACTTTGAAGGGTATAATGTGTGTAGCAGTTTAAAGCCATCATCCCAAATTAATGATTTATAATTTATAATAATTTTACAAATTCAACATTTGTTTTTATTCACTAAAATTCAAAATGATGCAGAAATATCCATATTGTATATCATCAAAATAATTAAATTTGTACAGTGTATCACCTTCTCAGGCAGTTCGAAAAACGACTGCAGATGTTGGCTTCTTTGATTTTTTTAATTGCTTCTCTTTGTTCTTTGAGTTCGTAGGTAAATATAAAGGTGATATTGCTCGTATATCAAATTATAAATTTATCAATCGTAGTCGGAAAATTGAAAATACTAGTCGGCATTTTTAGATTTTCACCCCCCCCCCCCAGAGTGCCAAGGTTTGGCCCGTCTCTGATTAACAAAGAGGTATTATCTAGCATTTTTGGGAGAATATTGGGAAAATGAAGGGAATTTCAGAAGCCGGCATAGCTTAGACAGGTGGTGAGAATGTAAGAGACGCATTTACGCATCTAAAACTATGAATTAAGATAAAACAATGAATAGATAAATAAAAAACCTGAAAAATTAAATTTTAACGTTCTTTTTTTTCAAAAAATACTTTTACGTTCAAAACTATAGTTTGCGATAGATAGAAAAAAAAAAAACAAACAAAAAAGATATGAAAAGTTAGCTGGTAAAAACCATTTCTGACTTTATTGTTTTTGTTCAACCTCAAATAATAGAAGTAGCTGTGGCATTAAAGGACATTGGTTCTTCTTTCATAATATTATACTACCTAAATTCGAAAATATTGATTTAGCCTACACGAAAAGAATAAACAGATCATCTTCATAAAAAATGGTCAAATATCCACGAATTTGGTGTAGACGCAGGTAGACTCACAATCCTCAATTATCAGAACAAGGTACCCCGTTCCATTTAGATGCTTTCAAAATATGCATGCTTTGAATGGTCAAGAAACGATGTATTCAAATTTTATTCAAACGAATCCCTATTGGCAAGGAATCCGCACATAATTCCGTATATTGCTTAAAAATCCTCATATAAAACCGCATATCGCGGTAAATAACGCCTCAAAATCCGCAGCAGTAAAAAAATAAACGCGGATTTTATAGCGTTAATGCTTTCAAAATTGCGGCAAATACCGCACTCTTTCTATCCGCACTTTTTTCCGCAAAAAATAACGCTGCGGGAACGCGGTTAAAACCGCGCAAAAAACTGCTGTACGACTACGCAGCAGTTTTTTGCGCGGTTTTAACCGCGTTCCCGCAGCGTTATTTTGGGCGGAAAAAAAACGGATAGAAAGAGTGCGGTATTTGCCGCGATTTTGAAAGCATGTACCTGAATACGCTAGCCTATTGACAAGGATCCGCACATAATTCCGCATATCGTTTAAAATTCCTCGTATAAAACCGTATGCCGCGGTAAATAACGCTTCAAAATCCGCAGCAGTGCAAAAATAAACGCGGTTTTTGATACTTGTGAAGTTTTGGGGAGAATTGTACAACTTAATTTATAAATAAAAGTGACGGGAAATATGTACATAAAAATTAAATTAATTAATTTTATTAAATGATAAAATCTGTTTTAAATTTTAATATAATTTTAATTAAATGATTTTTAATTTAATTTTAATTAATTATAATCACTGCCAAAAAATATGAAGCCTCACTTAACAAAATTTTATTCATTAATTTTTCCCATTTCCCTCTCAAATTTTGTTTGAGGGTTCAAAAAGAATTCTAAAATTACGACTCTCAAACAGTACAAAAATAAAAAAAAGCTATCAATATTAAAATTCAGAATGTATTTTTGTATGAATTTTTTATGCAAAAACTAAACTTTTACCATTTTCATCCATTTTAGGAAATACCTACTTGCTTTTTGATTTTAGTAATTTATTGTTGTAGTGAAGTGAAACATATGAAATGATTTGATAATTTTTATTATTTATAAGATGAAATAAAACGAAATTTGAATGTTATACCTACTTATACCATGCGTCCAAGTGATTCGTCGGGTACAATCAGCAAAAAAATCTCTTTTCCAATTATTTGGAATTACTTTTTTTAAATAAAGAAATTGTAATGCAGTTAAAATGAATTTATCAGCCTTGAAATTCCATAAATATTCATGTACGTAATGAGCTTTTTCAAGTTTATTGAGTGCATTAGGTTTTCATCATTTTCTACGGTTTTTTTATTGAAAAATTTCAAAATTGTTGAAAACTGTGAAAATAATGTAAACCACAGTCTGGTGTCTATGCAACATTTGATAACAATAATTGTTCAAAAAAAAATTATTATTATTATTATTATTGTGAAAAATTTAAATAATATGAGCTGCAATACAATATTCTTATGAAATATTAAAGAAAGTATTTATTGAAAAAAAAAAAAAAAAAAAAAAAATTGAACCGTGACGGGGCTCGATTGGCTGCCTCACGCATAAATAGGCTTTATTTCCCTAATTTGTTATCTTCCAGGATGGCGCACTCCACTAATTCACGGATCAAGTACACATCTGCATTAGGAGAGGTTCAGAAGCGGATTTTAAAGCGGAATTAGAAGCGTACTCAGTGTAACATCGGTAACAATGATGCGCGTAACACCGCTATGGAAAAGGAAGTTCGTTGGAGATGATGTGCGTTTTATTGCGCGACTTTTTATGAATTTTTGTTAATAAGGAACACGTATGTGCGACTTTATATGCGGTTTTTAAACGTATATGCGACTTTTTATGCGGCTTGAAAGCCGTGCATCAACGCGGTACGGTTTTTCAAGCGATCTCGCATGCGGTAAATAAATACGCACATATTAACGCGTTGGCGATTTTAAAGTCGCACCTAGTCCCATTTTGCCGCGCTGCGGTTTTTAACGCGGATTCCTTGCCAATAGGGATGCCTATACAATACGTGCCATGTAACTAATAAGACGCATAAAACCTTCTTTCAACAATTTTTTTTGGAATAATTCTGCTTTTTGATTGACTTAATGATTCACACACTAAATCATTCGAATCAAAATTATATTTTTTTTTCGAGCTCCTATGGATATAGTTTTAAAATTGCGAAATATGCGATGAAAATATAAATGTCGAAAAATTTATTTGAAACTGCCCACAATGGGTGAATGAGTGGCTCATTCAAATAAAGAACGTCCGATAGCAGATACCTCTCGCGGTGAAAATTTTACAAAAAGTACTTAGGTAATTGTACTCGCAAAGGTAGGTAGTGCTTTAATTTCAGGTTTAATGAGAGATAATATTCATAATTTAGAACTTGCAACATATTAACATTTTCCGTGACGTTTTTCGTTTATCTATTCTCTACTAATTATGTTAAAATCACAATTACTAGGTAATTTCGTGAATACGTATAGCCACGTGACCTGTTTGAAAATTGAAAATAGAGTTGAAAGGTTACGTTGACTGATGTATGAACATTGTTGGATTTACTTACGGTTTATCTTATCCACTCTTTACTCTAATGTCACAAATACATGTACCTATTTTTTCGAAAATAATTATCTTCATCATTAAGTCATCAGGTAGGCATCAGTAGGCCTGTATATTTATGTTGAACAACTAAGTACTTTTGAGATTTTCTGGCTCATTTCTAATATTAGGGATGATGCACAGTACCTATTTATAAATTTTAAATTGAAGCAAAAACAAAATTCCAGCTATACCATGAATTAGCACTCAAATGTAGATTGGAATGCATGAACCATTAGACCATCGCATCGCTTAATTATTTAACGAGTTAGGCTTTACGTACCTACGTAAATATAAAATGACGAACTTGAACTTCGAGATTTCGTTGTATTTGGAGAACACTGGAATAAATTATACCAAGCAACCATTTTGCAAGCCATCTAACGGCGGGAATGTCGTTTGTGTATCAGCAGTAGTATACAAATGTATGTTCTGGCGCACGCTACTTTTTTTTATTTTTCAAGTCATATTTTATCATTTTTTAGAAAACCTAAATTCTCAACTCACTGTCAGATTTCTCATTTTTAAGTCATATTTTACTCTTTTTTCTCAAATCCTAAATTTCCAACACACTCAGATTTCTCATTTTTTTAGTCAAAATTTCTCATTTTTAGCCAAAATTTTTATTATTTCTTTCTGGCACACTCTAGCGCAACTCTGGATTTTTTTCAATTTTTTAGGTCAAATTTTATCATTTTTCTTAAAACTTGAATTTCCAACTCTCTCTCAGATTTCTCATTTTTAAGTTGAAAATTCTCATTTTTAGTCAAAATTTACAATTTTTTAAAACCCTAGTAACACCAAGCACAGTCTTAGATTTCTCAAAAATTTTATCATTTTTTAGTTTATATTTTATTAAATTTTTTAAAACTTAAATTTCCAACACACTCTCAGATTTTTCATTTCTTAGTCAAAATCACTCAATTTTTTCAAGTCAAGGAAAGTCAAGTTTCCTAGCGTAGTCTAGTGCTACCCTTGTTTTTCAGTTTTCAAGTCATATTTTACTAAATTTTTTAAACACTAAATTTCCATTTATAATTTTTAAAGTCAAAATTTCTCATTTCTAGACAAAATTCACCATTTTTTAAAACCCTCGTAACACCTCAAATTTCTAGCGTAGTTCTGGATTTCCTCAGCTTTTCATTGCTTCGCAAGTTCACCTCTTTTTAACTAGGAGACATAGTCTCTTGTACTGTTTTTTTTTCATTTTTTTGAGCGAAATATTTAATACTTTCTATCAACCTCTTGAACACAACAACAAATAAATTCTATAATTGAGCACGAGGGGTTTGCTCATGGAATTCTAGCTTAGTATTCCTCTACCACAACATATAGAAAACTTTTTAATAACAAGACATGACTTGAAATCTGTAAGAATAGTGTAATCAATGTGTTATATGTTGGAGAGAATAATGGAGCGTGAAATAGTCGAGGTTGCTCTGAATACTGCATTTAAAATTTTTATTCCGGTGTTCATTTTAGGAAATGTTGAAATTTCTCATTTGGATCTAGATGCTTTATATAATAGACGTTTGTGCGAGCAGCATTTCAAAGATGATGATTTTACTTCGTCTACAAGGATTAGGTTGACCAAACATGCTTCACCTATTCCTTATATAGCTATCGAGGTTCCTACATCACCTCTTGTGTATGCTAATCCTTCACCTCCTGCACTGGATATTCCCTCACCTCCTGTAATGGATATGACCTCACCTCATGTACTGGCTATTCCCTCACCTCTTGCGCTGGCTGTTCCTTCGCCTTCCACACCATATTTAACTGGAGAAAAATTAACACCAACAACTCGAAATTTTATTCGCGAAATTATAGATTTGCCGACACCACCAAAAAAACAATGCGTACAAAATTTATTTTCGAAGCGGAAAGATGAAGATACACCAAGAAAAATTAAGCTAAAAAAAACAATTCTTCGACAACGTTATACTTTGGCAAACAAACGCTCTATGATTTCAAGATTAAGAAAGCAAGAAAGGCAAGGGAAGAAAACAAAAATATCGATGTTATCCTTTTTTGAATCGGTAAATTTTTCATCAAACTCTTCTAGAACCCTCGCCAAAATGCAGATATTCCATAAAAGCCGGCAGCCATGGACTCCACGTGAAAAAATATTTGCTCTTAAGCTTTTTTATAAATCACCCTGCGCGTATCACTTTCTCCGCAATAGAATGGGAATTACTCCACCTAGTAAAACCGTTATCAAAAAATGGCTCAACGAATGTAACTTTTCAACTGGCTATAATGAACAACTTTTTGCTCAGATAAAATTAAAAGCTTCAACTTTCACCGATGTGGAAAAATATTGCACTATTATGTTCGATGAAGTTCGTATAAAATCATCTTTAGAGTATTCCAAATACCTAGATATGGTTGAGGGATTTGTAGATCAAGGGTTCCTGGGTCGAGAGAATATGATTGCCAAGCATGCGTTGGTATTTATGGCCAGAGGTCTTTATGCTCCATGGAAAATGCCATTAGCTTATTTTTTAACTGGTGACTTGAAAGCAGAAGACCTCCGAGCACTCATCGTCCACGTAATTGAATGGGTTTTTAGAGCAGGATTAAATGTTGTAGCAATAATATGCGACCAAGCATCTACAAATCGATCCACAATGAACTCTTTTAACATGACACCGGAAACTCCTTATTTCTATGTTGGAGACCACAAAATTTTTTCGATTTTTGATATACCACATGTTTTCAAAAATTATCGAAATAATTTGATGAAATCAAATTTTCTATGGGAAAATAAGGAAGTTTCGTTTAGTGACATCGCTCAAACTTACGCAATCGACAAACGCAGCACAACTAGTAGAGCTCTTTTAAGAATAACAGATTCTCATATCTATCCTAATGCGTTCGAAAAAATGTCGTGCAAGAGGGCTCTTTAAATTTTCAGCAATAGCGTATCGGCAGCTATGAAAACCTGTATTTTAATCAAACAGTTGGTAACTCAAACAGCAGAAAACACGGCATCATTTTTAAAGGACATGAACGATTTGTTTGATGCCTTAAATAGTTCTGCGAAGTATTCCAGAAATCCTCAAAATTGTGCTTTGTCTGATGAATGTCCCCAAATTAAGAAAACCTTGTTACGAGCAAGAGACATGCATTCAAAAATATTTAAAAAAGTTGAAGAAAAAAAGAAGCCAACTCCAAAACTCAAGAAAACAAGAGTCTTGAAGGCTGTAAAAAATAAAAATAAATGTGCTAATGTAGTTTCTAGATGGAAAAAAGTACCTTCATTTGAAGGTATGATATGGTCGATTAACGCAGTCTTACAAATTTTTGAAGCACAAAAAGAGAAAGGTTTTTCCTACTTGTTGACGAACCGCTTAAATCAAGACCCATTAGAAAATTTATTTTCGGCCTACAGGCAACGAGGAGGCTTGAGTAAGAATCCTACTGCAAGAACGCTTCGAACTACTTTCAGGATAAACGCAGTTATGAGTATGATGGAAAAATCAGATAAATCGAATTGGAAAGAAGACAACGATAAACACCTTCTCGAAGAGGTAATTTTTATTGAAATTTTGGTAGGTAAATTATAAATGAACTTGAGAAATTTTAAACTGAACAAGATCACATAGAATAGAAAACAGATAAAATATAATGATTTTTTTTCATTTAGTTTGAACGAAGAAGCTGATGAAAAGCTTTGTCATTAAATTAATTTTCATATATAGGAAAAACAATTATTTATGAAGGTGGTTAATAATATACCTATCTACATTAAAAAACATTCAATCACACATTTGTTTTTTTTTCTTTCGAAACAACAAAATTTTTTTATTCAAAATAAATGTATTAAGTAGGTACGTTGAAAGAATTTATTAGAATAATTAAAATTTTAAATATTTTGATTAAATAATAATTAGAGCGCGGATTTTTATGAAATTGCGTATTTTGCTAGCCTACGTTGAAGAGAATTGCGAATGTCGCTTTGATCTTTACAATTCATAACATTTCGAATCGAATAAGTCCCATTTGTTTGTGCATATTTTGCACAAAAATGCATAATTTTGCATAAGCATTTCAAATGTTTTAAGCCCATATTTCAGCATATTTTGGTGATTTTCACAATTTTTAGCATACTTTAAAAATTTCAGTCAAAATTCATGATAAACTCAACTGTGGATTATGTAAAGATACTCTGACTACAGAGGCCAACTGGTCTAGTATAGATCAAGCTCTAATTCACGCTAAAACATACCAGCAATCCACTAACGACAGCAAAGCGTCAACCAAACTTAATGTTCCTTCAGAGATATTAACAGATTTTGTAACAACGTGCCAAAATATGATTTTCGATACGGTGGTTGATAGTCCTCAAATGATCGGCCTTCGAGCTTCAATTTTGGAAAAAGTTAATAAAACATACGCTTATCCAATAACATGTGACGAACATTTTACTTTTCTAAAGAAGCACCTCATCAACACAAAGCTGTTGAGGCATTTTAGTACTATTTCCAAGAATTTAAAAGACCAACGGAAAACGAAATCCAAACTTCAAATTCTCCAAGGAAAATGAGTTAATTCTAAAAAAAAGCAAGAAAGAATAGTTCCTTTTCAACTGCTATTTTCTAAGAGTTTCAAATTGAAATAAATTTTTTTATCAATTTTTAGTGGCATTATGTTTATTTCATCGTTAAACAAGTAATGAAAAAAAAGTTCATCATCAAGTAAGATACAAATGGTAAAATTGTTGGTAAAAATAGTAATTACGATCCGCACGCAAAACTTACTAAATTAGCGCTATAGAAAATCCAAATGATTATATTTTTCGCGCGTGTTATTAAGATAGTGTTGCCACTCCCTTGCCACTCTACCTAAGTCAAGCCCAAATCATTTCTATGTTCAATGCAACGACGCGACGTAAAGGAACGTAGCATTCCAGCATTCCAAAGAGAGAGGGAACAAAATTAACAAACTCGTTGCCCGATACCCCTTCAGCTAGTCATACCCAGTACGTTTGAACGTTGCGGGGAGAGGGAAAATATGTTGAAGCGCTATCTCTGAACGAGCTCCATCCCTAACTCATTTCTAGCTCCTTTTAGAGAAAATTATGAGTGATAAATTTTTACATGGCGGTGGGCTATCTATGTAAATAAATAAATAAATAAAATAAATATCAATTTCTTATATAGATCTTGCATAATTATGAGGAAGCGGAAGTCTACTTTGGTCAACTTTGGTTACAGTTCAAGTGCTCATGTATGAGCAGTTATTGATAGTACTGCGCCAGAAAAAGTATATGAAATTATTACAACTTTGATACAAAAGTTCAAAAATTTTGAATCGATGACAAATGAATTTTCATGTGATTTGACAGGAAATTGGTACAATTTGGATACAAAAGTTTGAAAATTTTGTCTTCCTTGAATTTCTATTTAAAGTATATGAAGTTGATACAATTTGGATACAAATTATATGAAAGGGATACAACTTGGATACTAAATTTGGAAAATTCTTGACCTATGAATTTCCATTAAAAGTATATGAAAATGATACAACTTGGATACAAAAGTTCAAAAATTTTGAAGAAAATATAGAAAATTTATAAAAATTGACTTTACAAAAAATTATGAGAAAATGACATATTTTTCTTCTGAAAACAAATAAATTTTTAGAATTTATAAAAGTGAGTTAAAAATTGAGAAATCCAGAACTGCGCTAGAAATTTGAGGTGTTACTAGGGTTTTAAAAAATTGTAAATTTTGACTAAAAATGAGAATTTTCGACTTAAAAATGAGAAATCTGAGAGAGAGTTGGAAATTCAAGTTTTAAGAAAAATGATAAAATTTGACCTAAAAAATTGAAAAAAAAAATCCAGAGTTGCGCTAGAGTGTGCCAGAAAGAAATAATAAAAATTTTGGCTAAAAATGAGAAATTTTGACTAAAAAAATGAGAAATCTGAGTGTGTTGGAAATTTAGGATTTGAGAAAAAAGAGTAAAATATTACTTAAAAATGAGAAATCTGACAGTGAGTTGAGAATTTAGGTTTTCTAAAAAATGATAAAATATGACTTGAAAAATGAAAAAAAGTAGCGTGCGCCAGAACATACATTTGTATACTACTATCAGCTTTGGTATTATTAAACCGGTTTCGATTAAAGTATCAAGCTACATCAAGAATGAGTAACAATTTCTCTATTTTCATCGCTTAGATATTTTTAGACTGTAAAAGTAATGTCGCTATTATTTTATAGTAAATAATGTATAAGCCTATCGAAATTATTTCGGGTCAGCCATCAACTATACACGAACATTTCCCCAATGATTATGAAGAATGATTAAATTTCAAAGGTATAGGTGGCTAAATAACTAATATAAATTGATTATGTGAATTAAATTAACTCATAACTATAAAAAAAAAAACATACAAGTATTAGGTACTAATCACTAAATTATTAAAAGTCAACCGCACATTGAAAAGCTTTACACATAAGATTTATTTTCTCGATCCATTCTGAACTTCCTTGAGAGATGCTTATTGCCTACCTCTGTGTAGAGTGACAAATTTATTTTACATTCTAGAAATGACTGGTAGATACTTTACCTTTACTGCATAACACGCATACTCGTATGTGTAGCAATAAGCACCTGTAATTCTGTATTATATGTGTAGGAACGCACACATTTATAGGCACGTTGATAGGTATGCGCACGATTATAAGGTGCAGATAATATTTATGCTCGTAAACGAACAACATTCCTCGCAAATCAAATTCTTAAAACTAAGCAGTCCTCACATTTAACCATAGCCACTTTTTCCCTTAGCTATTTCCCTTGAAAAATGTTGAAATCGTTAATAAGTAAACACTTAAGGTATATAGAATCGTAATATAACCCCCAAAAAACGTTAATTTCAAGAAACCGGATTTTGGAATCCCTCCAACTGAATAAATTGAACTAAGTAAAAAAGTGGCCTATGTCGATACACACTAGACATATATACCTATATACATAGGTGTAGGTACTTATACATCTAAGGCAACCAAATATCCATGCGAATTGAAGTTCAACTAAGCCGTCGAAATACCTTTTATTAGATCTACAACACATGCGTACACTTGAACTTATTCCTTTACCTTCTCTAGCGAAGTAGAATGATATAACGATAGTAACAACAATACTATACCTAAATAAGTACATTATTGTATATACGTAGGTATATGTACCTATAATAAGCATATGCGTAATCTACATTGAACGTATGTATAGAGATACTAGGCAGGCCACGAATTTGAATTTGAAAAATGACACTTTATATACGTAGATAGGTACCTATACATATCAATTCAAAAAACAAAAAGTGCAAATAGCGAAACTGTATTAAGTAATTAGATAACTGAAACAAATGCTGAAATGAATTTACTGAATAAATTTGGGATCATGATTTTCATTCTTCATACAACACCCGACAGACATGATTATAATACTCAATTTATCGGCGGCAATTAACGACAAAATAATTTTAATTAATGAGAACAGGTTGAATAAATAAGTAAACCTGCTGAAAGTGTATAATACGAGCGAGTATAGTAGGTACATTTCTTGTAATTAAGTACGCAATTCGCGTTCAGCAAAAGTTTCCCTTTATTTTTGATACACTTCACATATAGGTAATAATGTAGTATAGGTAGGTACCTACAATGCTTCTACTCACAATTATTAATCAAGAGTGAAATGCATGAGTATACGAATTTCTAGTCGTTATAATTTATATTCTCTCTGATGAAACAATTTATAGGTAGCGTAAGAAATGCTGAGAAAATATTTGGAAAATAGGTATACAATAATGTTGAAAATGTTAGGTACACGATTCCAAAGAGCATCGCCTATTATACTAGTACGTGTAAATGTGAATTTAGCTACCTACCTATCTATATATCATTCTTTATAATTATTAGGTCCTTGAGTGTAAGGCACATTTGTATAATATTAATTATTGAAAAATGAGATGTCTAATTTTCATTTATTTATTTATTTATCATAGAAAATTAAATAAAAGTAAGTAGGCACTGAGAAGGTATTACGTAAACGAGTAATGCTCATACAATTATAAATAAATACGAATTAATAAAGCACTACCTGCGATGAATGCTGATTTCCATTTTTCTCAATGCTTTCACTAGTCATTTTATAAAAAGACACACATTCTCCAACAAATTTATACAATATTATATTCACTTAACTATGGTTAAGTCAAGAACGGCACTATTTCGAAAACGCGCACGCCGCGGTGCCACTTATGATAGTGAACAATAACAAATACATCGATGGCAAAAAAGTTAGTGAAAATGGCAAACAAAATAAAAAATAATAGAGAAAAGCAAGAAAGAAAAAAAAAATCAAAATGAGCCGCAAATATTGTAAATAAAATAAGTATATGTGTTAAGCACGAAGGAATAATATGAACGATGCTCACACTAAAATCGGAGATAGTGGGAACTGGCTGTTGACCGCATGAAAGCGGGAACGCAACCGAGTTGAACTTATTAATACCGGAAACCCAAATGTAAAAGTAGGTAAGATGAAACACAACGTATGCTGAATTTCAAACCTAAAAAATTAACATAAGCAGACCTTTTAATCCATATAACTGTAGAGACAATTTCATGAAAATAATCACATTTTATGCTACATGTATTTTTCGAAACTACTCGATGAAATTATTTTTGCCTGAAAAAATTGCAATAACCTACAATAAGGGTCGCAAAAAATCTCTTAAGGCTATACTCTTTGTTTACATTTTGACAAGACTCAGAGGTTCGTTTTGAACGTCAACTTCAATCGGTTATTTCTCATCCCTGAAAACGTAATATAATTTATTTCGACCAGTTTTATTTTACTCGTATTTATTAATCTTTTAAAAAGACCTGACTTTTGAGATATTTTCGAGTATTTCCTTTCCTTTTGATTTAAGAAGAGTTAAGTGGGAGAGAATTCGCGAGATATGGCAAAATTTTAAACGTTAATCATTCGTTTTAGAAATGACATATCGAAAATTTCTCGAAATACAAGTCTTAATCTAATTCTAAAGAAGGTATTTAAAAAAAGAAATTGGAAAAAAGTTGAATTTCCATCAAGAAAAAACTGATCAAAAATTGGAAATTTTTGTTGAAATTGGTCGAAATAGTTCGCTAAAAGTACAACTCTTTGATGTATTCAGACCTTGAACGATCATTAAAATCGCACAAGTTCGTTCAAAAACGTCTCATCAAAATGTAAACATGAAGTATCCCCTTATGAATGAAAAACTTTCATATAGAATCGAAGTAACCTATCTTGATGATTCTTGAAACAGGATGCCTATAATGCTCGAAAATTCCTCCTCGTTTTCTTCTCGAAAAACTTGCACAGTTTTTTCCACTCTTCCCTGCCCTAACTAAATGTATTTTGTGCGTTTAAGGCAAAATGAAAATAAATAATTACGAGTATTTGAATTCAGGTACAATGTAAAGTTTCCATTTGTTAAAAGTACAATTGTTTTACGACATATAAACTTGCACATTTTTTTTTTTTTTTTTTTTTTTTTGCATAATTAAATATTTTACGAAATCCAAGAAACAGTTGGGTGTTAATTAAATTGAAGCAATGGTGGTCAACTGCTTCTTTACTTTTACAATTTCGAAATTATCTTCACAATTATTTGACGTTTCAAGAAAATAGTGAATCGTCATGTATCAACCTTCAACCAAGATGCCAATATAAGGCCACAAGTATATATTTACACTAATAATGACGAGATTACATCTAGTTTGAGATATGTTGGGTAATTTAGTACACAGCAGGGTGAACTCAGTAGATGATACGAGACTCTGGAAGAATTAGTACAGTGGTGATAATGAGATTTCGCGCATTCTACTGACGCATCTAATTGTAGGCATTATTCGGGTCTTCTTATTTACTGTTTTGTTCAGGTATTTAGTTGACATACAATCGATACCTAATGTGAAATTCATAGAAATATCTAGGTTGAAGACTGAAGATTACCAAATTTATCTGTATCTACGTTTCATCAATTCATTTATTGGGTTACTGTGTGCTGTGTTAAAACAAATGGAGGGATAATGGATACCTAACTGGTTAAATAAATTAGGTTGATTGGCTACGTCCGCGCATTTCAGGAAATTCAACGAGTTTATAATTAATTATGGAGCATATTATTGTTATACAGACGAAAATTTTACAATCGTTCAAACATAAAAGTGGAAAATTCAAATCGATCTTTGCAATAGTCAAGATATCTATGGGTAAAGTTTAATGAAAAATACAATGAACTACAAACAGAAGACAAGTTTTTCAATGAAAGCTATTCATCCGCAGTTTTTATACGGTCCGGCGAATGATTTCTGCAATCGATCGATACGCATATTGAAAGAAATTCGGTACAATGAAGCGCATTAAAAAAAATTTTTATTGACAAAAAAAGAAAAAAATAATAATGAAGCTTTCTTGCCACTTTTACAGGCTATATTTGAAAGATTGAGTACTTGATTTTCATATTCCTTAAAAGGGTACTTTATGAACGGAAATTTATAGATGAGAGAATTCTTCCATCACGGCGTTACAGAATTCATGTACGAATCTTCCAAATTCGAGAATGGAATCAATTCTCGCCCCAATCTATACAATTTAAAATCGAAGTCAGATAAATATGAACGAAGAAAACATACATGTCTACTAGTTAAAGATGATGAACTTACTTTGAAAATCCTTCAACAATTTCATTGCATGCGGTATGATCACAAAGAATTGCGGTTAAGGACAACTCAGCATCGAATAATGGCTTCACGTAACGTTGGCCGATTTCTCTCATATCGGATAGGTCAACATCTTTCACCTTCTCTATTAAAGTTCTGAAAAGTTTTCAAAAAATATAATTATATTCATACCAGATACATTATTACGCCTGATCTAAAAATGTATAAATCGTTAATAAAGTTAATTTAAATTACTCCCGACATTTCTTACGTGCTAGCGATAAAAATGTTTTTTATTATAGTAAAAAAAATAAAAATAAAAATAATAATAATAATTATAATATAATAAAATAAATCCCATAGCTTACATATAATATGTAGATACTTAATGATTCCTACATTTGAATGCAAAGTAAAATATAAAAAAATGAGGTAACCTATTATAATTGGCCGGCGTGTTCGCAAAATAAGCGAACAACGATTCATTTGTCAAATTGGAGACATTTTTTTCACGTTCCGCAATTTCAAAGATCAATGAACTTTTCGCCGATTCGAAGTGTAAAATATTCCATTCCGACGTAGTTTCAATCGAACTAGTCTAATTATTGTAAAAGAAAATGTAAAAGAAAAAAATTAGCCGACATCCCTTTCAACACGTGATATAGTATATGTACGTATATTTTACGTAGTTCCCAGCTACCCAGCTACCTACCAGGTAGTAGGTGATAGTTAGCAACGACTCGGAGTGGGCTAATTTTTCAAGTCGCTCCGCTCCAAGCTCCGGAATATTTGCGAATATTATTTATATAATGTAATGCAATAATTCTGACTACGGGTTTGAAAAAGTAAAAACAAAAAAAAATATTTTAGACAGTTTTAGTTTTTAAAACATTTTCATTACTCAACAATTATTTACTTTACTTCGTCGTTTCTTGTTTAATAAATTCAAATGTTTTTTTTTTTCGAGTTCTTCATATTCTTTCATTTTTATTTTATTTAATTTTTAATTTTTGGCCTGTTTGATACGGAAATACTCCTGAGCTCGGAGCGCAGTAACATTTTCAGGACTCTTGGCTGCGGCTCCACACTTCCAGTCCCAGGTAGCTAGCAGCTAGCTACATACAAGCACAGTTTACACATGTGCCGTATATTAAACTACATGCTATGCTGTAGTAGAAATAGTACGTACAAATATATTTTGCGTTCTTCGAAAGGCTTGGACAACATCTGAAGCTCGGCTTAGTATCAATAACAAAACGCCATCTTCGGGAGAAAGTTTCACGTCATAGTGGTAAGCTAACCCAAATCCTCTGACTTCGCGCCACATAGGTCCCTAGTTTTAGGTAGTTACTAAGTTACTAGCTGTTAACCCATACAGGATGATATCAAATAATCGAATAGGCACATAAAAACTGTAGTTACTTCAAGTTGCGTGATGAACTGAATGAATACTAATAGAGCTGGTAAGTCGGGATGTTCGAAATTGTCGATAGATAAACAGCAATGATATAAATATGCTGAATCGATGTCCGCCATACCGACTACGCAGCTTTTGTAAGTACTACAAAGCGGCACGCGTAAATAATCGCCATCTCGACGCACGTTCTTTCTACGCAAATACTACATTCGTACAACAGCCGATAGGAGCGAGACTAGATGTCAAACCCAGCATATACTACCTACCGTTCACTATCGAATACGAAATTGTCAGGAACAATCTGCGATAAGATACGCGACGGATTAGGATGCGAATTTGTTAAGCGCGTCACGTCGGTAGAAATATGTAGAGTGATATTTCCAGATTGCGTTAACTGCGATCGAAGTGATTCAAGATTTTCCACACAAATCCGCGTCTTTTCGTCATCGTGTAATTGATCAGCGATCTCGGATAAGAATCTCAATTGCGAAAGAATCGAGCATATTCCGTGATTTGTCTCTGTGGAGTAAGTTGGTTATAACAATAAACTGTAAAAACGAGACAGAGCTAAGGGAGAATGTAAGCAAAACTCGTAACCCTTCGTTTTTTAACCTTCATTAAACATCATGATCTTTATCAAATCTTTGACGACAACGTTTCCTTGTCGACGTATTTGAGAAATACTCGAGATTAGTTTACGTGTTATCACTTTCAATCGGTCACTTGTGAACGAAGAATTGAATAAAATATCACGAATCCAACGTATACCGCGATCAAAGTTTTCGGGCAGAATCTTGAAAAGAGATTAAGATACAAGCCACATTTCAGAATTAACAGTAATCGCTCGAGACATTCAACTTACCACCATTGATAACACGGTCGCGTTCGAATACGAACCGCAAGAAAAGCGTTTATTATTCAGTAGACCGAAGCCGCTTTTCAGTTTTATAACTTCCGTTTCCAACTCTTTCGCCACCGATTCGTGAGTAACTAATTGCCCGTCTCGATAAATCGGGCATTCCAAAATGTATTCTAAAAATAGGGGTAAATACAGCCTTAAATTTTTCGGTAAAACGCTACTATCCATCACCACGAACAACTGTAACGAGAACACAAAACAATCTGAATATCTAGTTCTACTTACGATTTGTGTTTAGCAAAGAAAAATGAATCGAATAAATTATTTTATAACGTACAGTAGTGAAATGAGATTTTATATCATCTAGGCGAGTGAATATCGGCGACGATGCAACATTGAAAAACTCGTGTTGCTTTTCCGTCGAAGAGGTGAATCTGCTAATTGTATGCAAGTTAAGATTTCCAACATCGGGTGTGTGAATCGACGCGATCAATTCGTCAGGCGGTAATTTCTATTTGATAAAATAATAATAATAATAATAATAATAAAGCAGAAAACAAATTTCCAACAACTATCCATGCCTTCGCTAGAGCATAAAGAAGGCAATGAAAAAATCTTACTTCATTCTGTTCGATTGCTTCACGTAGAATTCTACCTTTTTCCAACAAACCTTCTGGTCCTAATTCTTTCAGTAGTTTGTCGCGTCGTTCATTTTCGAAATACGATCGCAGAACTCGATCTTTTTTAAAAGGGTATCCCAAAACGGTTACGTGCGGACGATCGATGAACGTGCATTTCAATAAACTACTCCAAAAAGTCGAAGGTTCTTTTTTAAGTTTTTCGGCTATCACGCGATGGTTGAGACGTTCAAAAATCTGCCAATACGAGACAAATTCAATATTTTCAAACTAAGTTATACAAGTAATTCAGGTCTCATTAGATAGCACTCGTATTTCGAATATCATGCCTTTTAATGCACACAAAGCTATATTGCATGATGATTGTACACGTACTTACGTTGCTATTTGAGCTGCCGTACAATGCGTCACTGATCAAATTTGTTGTTATTTCGTTTTCAGGTCTTTTTTCTAAAGCTAGTAGTTGCTTCAAAACGAATCTTTCAATAATTGTATTCATTCTTTTCAAATCAATGCGGAAATCTTGTAGTACATCTTCCGCAACCCAATTCAATACGCGAAATAATTCATCACTTAATAACGACATTTTTTCAATTACAACATTTTTAAATGTTAAATAAATGGCACTAACAGCATTCTCTACAGTTGTAACTGTTATCTGCACAAGAAAATGAAAATGAGAAAACAAACAGTAAATTGCAAATAAGTATAATAATTTAGCGCTGATTATGTATCGTTAGTATGCAATGTTGTTGGTAATATGAATACAATAACCAAAAGAAACCTACGTCGCTGCAATGAGGATGTTCGGTTTCTACGAAAAACTTCATCAACGGACTTGCAGCTGTTTCTACCAAATAATTAAATAAGATGCTGCTCGCAATAAAACTTTACGAAAATGCAAAAAAAATTAAAAATCAATAATAAAACAACAATAATTATTCGACAACAAATAGATATGTATTCAATTAACGTACTCGTAATAATTGCGAACGACAGATGGTCCCTGCCATCCGACCATAACTATACCACGTTCTTCTTTATCCGAAGGGTAAGTGACGGCCTTGATTTTTTTTTCTTGCAACATTGGTACAGGGTTTTGCCAAGCTTTTTCAAATTTTACATTTTCACGCTGCGAAATACGACAGTAACATTATAGATTTAGGTTATGTAGTTCGAAATTCGGTCTATATCGCTGAATGCTCAATGTTTGCCTTTATGAAGCATTTTTACGATATTACATACAAACACGTACATTGCTCAGCAACTTTTCCTCAAAATTATGAAGCATTTTGAACACCTCTTTTTCATCTACCAAACCGGTAACAATGATTGTGAGATTTTCGGCGCGGTAGTACTTTTGATGAAATTTCCTAATCTGCGGAATCATTAAGAAAGGTAGACATTTCGTTTAATCATAACTTTTTCAAACACAATTTCATGAAAATGAAAAAAGAAAAAACCATCAAATGAGAGTTGAAGTACCTTGTCAATATTGGTGCTTCGACGTAAGTTATTGACCGCGCCACCGGTTTCATATCTGTAACCGCATTTTCCAGGATATAATCCTTTCATCAGTTCTAACTGCGTTAATAACTCGGCGGTACATTCATAATGCTGCATTTCACAGAAAACTACGCCAGCATCTTTACCTTCTTCAGTAATGTGGTATACCTCTGTGGTAAAACCAGCATCCTGAATTAAGCATATAAATTTAATGTTACGCTTATTTTTCGACTTTTACTTCGCTTTTGAAAGTTGAATTAGTAATACTATATACTTACCGTCAAAGTAGGGAAAAACAAATGATCTAAATAAATAGGGAGAAGGGTCAAGAATCCCTCTGCTCCTGCGGTAGAAACTGTATACGCAGTATGGTCAATATCTGAAAAAAAAAAAAAAAAAAAAAAGGTTAAATATGAGCACAAACAAGTATCAACGAAGAAAACAAATAATCATCGTCACCACAAGTTACCGGTCCAAGCATTAGTTCCAGAAGCAAGACATCGGTTTGCTATTATATCGAGTGTACCCTTATAGGGATAGTCGGTACTGCCTAGAAATACAAGGTGTTCTAAGGTATGTGGTAATCCATCATTGTTCTCGGCTTCCGTTGCTGAATTTGAAGAATAAATGGTAAAAAACAAGAACTTTTTAAATGCTACATAAATGTAATCAAAGCCCTTGAAGTAATAAAAGTATTTAACTTGGTGTTGAATGATTCTCCCATTAAAAGAATATTACGAAGCCAATTTTTATGTAATTAATATTGGTTTACCAACAACAAAGAATCCATGCACTAAGGGTCCAGGTACGTCAGCTGTAACAACAGTTATTCCAGTTTGAGAGGATTGGAATTTTTTCACTGTAATAGAATCGCAAGCGACGCATTTGCTAACCAAAGGATATAGGAAGTTGAAGTTCAAAGGTGATTCCTCCATATTCATTGCTTTAATAAGTAGTTAACGGACGCGTAATCTAATAAGAATCTAAATATACTAAACTGAAATAAGTGATGGCAATAACATTTCAAATAAATTGATTATCACACGCGTAGCAATACAATTCATTAATCCCAAATTTGATTGCTAAGACACACTCACTAGCTCATCCTTCATTATTTCATTACTATCCTTCATTATTTCATCACTATCTTCATCAGCGAGCCAGACGTCAGAGTTTACTAGCTACCACTAGCCACTGTTTAGTGTTTAGTATTAATCTTTTTACTTTTTATCAGAAACTGAAAGAATGTGATAAAAAAAAGAACGAAATTAGTCGGCATCTCAGTTTTTAAGATTTGTGTAAATGATGACAGTACCGCTAGATAGCGTTCTTCCTGTTTGAATACTGTAAACCTTTGACTACCGTGCGCGCAAATGATTACTTACACGCCAGCGCAAACATGTATTAAGATCAGTTTTTCAATATTTAAAAAATGATATCACACGTTTTAAAATGGTCTTTTATCCCCATTTCTAATTTATTTATGTTACTAAATTATTTAAAAATATAAATAAACCCTCAATTTGCTGTTATAACATTTATTTCAAAATTGCATGAATTAGTTTTGGAACATTTTTGTGCTGGTGTGTAAGTAATTACTTGTACGCACGGTATATACTAGATGGACCGATCAAGCAAATGCCAACCCAAAAACGGTGATACATTACACAGATTTGCTCAGAACACTCGAGACGAAATTCAAAATGCGCATGCGCAAATTTATTTCCCGCCAATAGTGCGGCAAGGGAATATCGATAGTACTGCTTAAAACCAGAATAACATGAATGTGATAACGGACTTCAGGCATGCGCAACATATGAAGTCGCAACGAGTGTTCCGACTCAGATGCATGTAATGTTTCACCGCAGTTTTCCTACACGTAACTCGGTCCATCTAGCAGGGTTGTGTACCGGTACCGATACCGCGGTATATACCGACCAATACCGCGGTTTTTTGGGATTTACCGATACCGGTACCATACCGACCGGAAAAAATACCGATACCAAATACCGGTACCATACCGACCGAAAATTATATAAATACCAAATACCGGTACCATACCGACCGAAAATTATATAAATACCAAATACCAGTACCGTACCGACCAGAAAAAATACCGGTACCAAATACCAGTACCGTACCGACCGGAAAAAATACCGCGGTACGCAACCCTCTGTAAATACCACGGTATTTATGATATTTATTTATTTATTAATTGTTAATTTTTAATTTCGATCAACATGCAACCCTGGTTTTGATTCTAACACGTTTTTTGAGTTTTGAAATAATTGAACTGGTGCGATATTGCGGGCTAGGGTTGCGTACCGGTACCGATACCGCGGTATATACCGACCAATACCACGGTTTTTTGGGATTTACCGATACCGGTACCATACCGACCGGAAAAAATACTGACACCAAATACCGGTACTATACCAACCAGAAAAAATGCCGATACCATATACCGGTACCATACCGACTGAAAATTATATAAATACCGAATACCGGTACCATACCGACCGAAAATTATATAAATACCAAATACCAGTACCGTACCGACCAGAAAAAATACCGATACCAAATACCAGTACCATACCGACCGGAAAAAATACCGCGGTACGCAACCCTGCCATCTAGTATATAGTCAAAGCTGTAAACTTGTAGTTAGAAATTAGAATATCATGTAGTCTGTCGGCGTACGAGCATTAGTGTAATACCATGTAGTTCACATTACAAATAAATCGTTCATTCTTTCATATCAATTCGTCTTTTCTTATAGAAAGAGATCGGTGCAGCAGGATTAGATGAAAAGTATGTAGTACCGTGTAAGATAATAAAAGTAATACCGTGTAACCTGTTGCAGTGAAGTATGATGTGCGCGATGGCCGAAGCTTTCGCGTAGCGACGGCTTGTGCTGTCGCGTCGAGGTTGTAGTAGGAGAGCGTGCGACGGCCGAGGCTATCGCAAGAAAGAATGAAGGAATGAACTCGGGTGGCTAGCAGAGAAGAACTGTATTTGATAAACAACATTCACTTATATTTATAATTATGGAAACATGAAATTACAACGACCAATCATAATCGAGAGTTTTTTTTTTCAAGTAAGAACAACGTTATCATATGTTATACCTTACACCATTCACCTATCTTATGAATTTTGTCATTTTTTTTCTTATCTAGAATCACTTTTTCGAACATTTTTCTTTTAAACTGTTAGCATGTGATTTTTTCCAGTGTTGTAGGAACAAACCCAAGAACAAGAACGAAGAACAACAAGAACAGAGAATTTTCATTGTTCCTGAGGAACAGAACCAAGAACGAGAACATAAAACTGATATGTATGAAGAACAAAGAACAGAACGAGAACAGAATATTTTCAAACTGAAAGATCAACGAACGAAACGAGAACCAACTAATGTAAAATGCTGAGGAACGAGAACAAAAACAAGAACCCATGTAATTTCGAGTTGTTCTTCGTTCTTTTGAAAGTTAATGATTTATCACAAAATTAATAGATATCATGAGGGGAAAGAGAAAATAAAAAACTTCTAAAAGCGGGCAAATGCTGCGTATACCCGTATAAATCCTTTTTATTTATTTATTTATTAATTAGCTTCAATTAATTAATTTTCAATTTCAACAACATAAACTGTAAACACGTTATCAAAAAAAAAGAACAAAAGAAAAAGTTGAAGAACGAGAACAGAACGAACAAGAACGAGACCATAAAGGATTGAAAGAACAAAGAACAGAACGAGAATAGAGATGCAAAGAAACTTACCGCGGTAACTTACTGGTAACTTACAGGTAAATTACTGCATCATAAATTTCTTAAATTACCGCGGTAATTTATAAATTTTTTGCACTTTTAACTCCGAGTCTGACCAAGAAATACCATTGCCAACTCAACAGAATGATATTGAAAATATTGATTTGAATTAAGATTTTTAATTTTAAAATTAAATTCATTTACTGGAACTTTTTCGGATATGAAATTACTAAAAATATTGGATAGGAAATTTTCTTTTTACGGATAAATTATCAGATTCAGAACTGGAAGCCTTCAAAATAGATTTTAGATTTAGTTGCTAATTTTGATTTGCAGTTTTTTTTTATTGCATTATTTTATTTTAGTGATTCCCTTTCAATACTTTCTATCCAGTCTTAAAAAAAAAAAAAAAAAAAAAAAAACTTAAAAAAATCGTTCGACCCTCCATGTATTTCATTATCAGTTTATCACTCATAATTTTATTTCTGTTATCATTGCTCTAAAATAATTCTAAAACAAGCTTTCAAACAATGCTATACTTAGTATAGTCTATACAGTTATGAAATAATTATACAATACCGGGTGACTACTTGATTCGAGCCCCCAAGCGAAAAAATCAGCTAAAAGGTAAATAAATTCAAAGTATATATGTATTTTTTGACAATGAAAGGATAGAAAATTAAAATTTTGCATTTCATTCATAAATGCTTTTAAGCATTAAATTTTATTTATGCTAATTATTCTTGCTAATATCATTCTAATACATAATTTATTTTTATGAGGAAAAGATTTTTGCGTTTGGTGTGCTCGAATCAAGTAGTTACCCCGTATAATGCAACATTTTTGAAGAATTATAAATTACTTAAATTACTGGTAAGTTACCGGTAAGTTACTGGTAAGTTACCCAAACTTAAATTACCGGTAATTTTGCATCTCTAAACGAGAACAACATTGTAAAGAATTAAAAGAACGAAGAACGGAACGAGAACAGTTGAAACATTGAGAATAAGAACGAGTTAGGAACAGGATCAAATGACTGAGTCTTTCCAGGAACAAGAACAGGAACAAGAACAGACATATGGACTGCATTATGCAACAATGTTCCAAGTGAAATGAGGCGCCATAGACTTGTTGATCGATCTTATTTTTGTTTTTAATGAGAAAAACTAGTAATGAATGAAATCATTCATGTTATTTAAATAATTTCAAAGACAAACAAGCGAAATTTGTTCAGTTTGATTGACTGGTTTTGTTATAATTTACATTACATCAGAAACTTGATGTAGTTAAAGTTTATGGCGCCTCATTCCACTTAGAACATTGTTGCGTAATGCAGTCCATATGTTCGTTCCTACAACACTGATTTTTTCTTCTTCCATTTTCTAAGACAAGATGACAATGTTTTGTTCTCTATTCCAAAAATACAGTCAATTTTCCAATTAATATTAATCGAAGAGAGTTTTGATTATGATTTTATGGTGATTAAAACCTACAAAAATTACAATAAAAGCAGTGTGCTCTAACTGCAAAGAGTAAATAGAGCGAAATAACAGGATAACATCCGGTAGTTTCCCAAATCCTCTGGTAGTTTCGCTAACAACCGAAAACATAAAAATCACCGGAGGTTTGCAGAGAAACTACCGGTTAACTACTGGAGGTTCCTCCTCTGATAACATCACTATTGACTAGCCTTATTGTTTGCAAATGATCACGTTCACAGCTGTTCGATGTTTTCTTTGTTTGAACTTTGATAATAAAAAAGAAAGAAGAAGAAAACTTGCAGTGATTTGAAACCAAATTGTTGAGGAGTGATATTTGTGAAAATAATAATATAATATTATGAGCGATGATGCAGTATTATTTTATTCGTTGAATGTACGAATGAATTGATCTTTTTTTAATTGAAGTAAAAGTTTTCTTAAAAATTTTGAAACATATCTAATCATTTTGTTTTGTGTCGGCGACGTGTTGAATTTTGTTAGCAAGTGAGTTCAACTATTTAATGCATAAAGTAAATACTGAGTAAACAGACATTGTGTTTGTTAATGCCAATTATGTATTCATTTATCACCTATCTGGTGTAATTATGTCGTAGTTAAGAACGCTTTTTTTGCTTGATCTATCGAATTCTCTATAGTATTATATCTCAGTGAAAAAATGGTACCGATATACTCCAAATTATTTGCTAGTGTTTTGACCATACTGATTAATTTTTTGTTATACCTTTCTATTTTTTTTCCTTTCATCGCTTATGTCTGTGGTACATGCTATGTTGGTAATGTTATTTGTTTGGCGTTAGATGAGAAATACACATTTTTTTTAATCAGCATTTGAGAAATTCCTTTTTCGTCAATAGATATGTTAGAATGTATTCTTTTCGTAAATTTGGAAATCTCAAAACTTTTAAATGAACAAACTTGGACTACAGCAATGATGAATTCGTTTTGTTATTTATGTAATTATGTGCCTTCGATAAGTTAGGCGTAGTTAATGTTAGTATCAAGGCAGGAACGTAAACATCTTTCAACAGTTGGCACTGATTAGTGGTACTCGGTTCTATTCGTTCTAAATGCTGAATTGAAATACTGAAGACTGAACTGAACTACTGTTAGTTCGCTAGTTGGCGGCAAATGTGTTGGGTAGATTCGTCGTGCCGCACTTCGCCGTTGGATTTCGACTTTCGTATTGTGTATTGTGTGAGAGTAATCGTATGTTGCTAATGCAAATGTGTAATTATTGCGAATTAATCTACGTACGTCGTACGCCAATAGCGAGTTTGATTCGCCAAATACTATTCTCCGTGTAGCGTTCATTGGTTGTATTCGCGTACTCCAGTTTTTTTATTCGCAGAAGGTAATTGACGTCGCCTACTTTCATAGTTTTCGTTTTCGTCAACTTTAGTTTCGTTGCAATATATGAATGCGTTAGTACGATATCAACTATGTAAGTGATAATAATTACCTATGTAGCATACAACGTAGGGAAATCATGTCTCTACATTTTGAAAGTACATGGGTAACTTGGTACCTAATACAATACCTCCTATATTGCCTAATACCTATATTCTTTTCATAATTCATTGTTTACGTGTTTGTACGCACCTAGACAGTCTATACAGCACCTACTTCTTTGGTTATTTCATACCTACTTGTAACGTTGTAAGTCTCTTAATTCTTTTAAATGATGAATAATGTTTTTCGAAACCGTAAAATACATATACTCGTTTCCTTGGTTCTCGTGTATGCTTAGTCTCAAAAGTTCACGTTTTCAATTTTCTTTTCAAGTATTGGTGATGATAATGAAAGAATTATTCTCGGTCATTTATGTTTTGTGACACTTACGAAGGTTGCCCACTTCGTACTACCCACTACCTAGTTTGTTCTCGTATTGAGAAATTTAAAGTAGTTTCGAATTCTTTTCTACTACATGCGATTAAACTGTACGTTGAGGTGTTCGAAATATCAACATGATTTCTTCGCATCCGCACTTACCTACGCATATTAATTACTAGATATGCGTACAACATACCCGCGTGTATTTTTGGGTTAAGGCTATACTCTTTGTTTACATTTTGACAAGAAGAGGTTCGTTTCGAACGTCAACTTCAATCGGTTATTTCTCCCTGAAAACGCGATATAATTTATTCCGACCAGTTTTATTTTATTTATTAATCTTTTAAAAAGACCTGACTTTTGAGATATTTTCGAGTATTTCCTTTCCTTTTGATTTAAGAAGAGTTAAGTGGGTGACAATCCGCGAGATATGGCAAAATTTTAAACGTTAATCATTCGTTTTAGAAATGACATATCGAAAATTTCTCGAAATACAAGTCTTAATCTAATTCTAAAAAAGGTATTTAAAAAAAGAAATTGAAAAAAACTGATCAAAAATTGGAAATTTTTGTTGAAATTGGTCGAAATCGTTCGCTATAAGTACAACTCTTTGACGTATTCAGATCTTGAACGATCATTAAAATCGCACAAGTTCGTTCAAAAACGTCTCATCAAAATGTAAACATGAAGTATCCCCTTAAAAATTGACGAATGCTGATGTTTTTGTTGCTTTTGTCGTTGATTTCGTGAGTGTTTTGAGCGGCGGAGCGACAGGAGCGCGTAGACGTACAATATAATACACTACCTAATACTTATTGAAGGATTGAACTATCGAGTATTTATGCTATTCATCAAGTAAAATTTTCAATCAGATTCTCAAAGTAGTAGTTAGTACGCACTCCAAAGTATCTAGCTACCTACTTGTATGTTGATAATTTTATGAATTTGAAGCTTATAGGCTGTCGTCATAGGTATATACGTACATAATATGAATGTATGTATCATAGGTACCTACATACATATGTGTTATTGTGTACAAGTAAAACCTTTGGTAGAGGAACATTGCCATTCTATAACTAAGCGCTGAAACATGTAGTGTTTCTTATTTTATTCTTTTAATGCCCTTTTATTAAAAAAAAAAAAAAAAAAAAAAAAAACTATACTTTATTTTGTCAGTTATTCCTAACAGTAAATTTTTAATTCATATAACATCATAATGTTTCTTTGACTGTCCAGTATTGCGTTACCGTACATAGGTGGAAGTAAATATAGGTACTAGGTAGACCGTGCTTTTAAAATGTTTTTTGCCAATTTGTTAAAAATTTGATTCGTGAAAAGGTAATTTGAAAAAAAATTCACAGCTATAGCGAACACATAATATTATGTATGTAGATGTAGGTGTGAATTTTTTGCATGAGTATTGTATTTGTATATTGCCGACTCTGCAGCGTTAATTAATTTTTTTTTCACTACTCAGCAAAGTGAAATGGTCGATTTTAATTAAAGTAATTAAACTATAGGTACGTAATACGTACGGGAATATCGCTTGTCGTACTACGTGCGTATTAATATACGTAGACGTACCTACGAATGAGTATAAATCGCCATGCCCTAAAAATTAGATATAAACTATAATTATGTTTATTTGGTAATTATATCTGATTACCAATTAAAAGCACTCGGAACATGAATACACGGATACTAAAGTCTATCCTTTGTCCTTTTTACGTACTTTTAAGTCGAGCCACTTAGACACTACCTACAAATACCTGCTTGCACTTACGTACACGGTACAGTATACGTTTATTTATGTATGTACTTGGCGTGTTTATTTTGCTGACGCAACTGGTTTTTTAGAAGTTGTTGAGACATTTTTATTTACCCCTACACAGCGACGTAGCAATAGTTAATATGTACACGATTACCTTGTAATGTATGTGTATACGTATAGGTATACCTATACGCATACGCATACGCATACCGTATACTACGTAAATATAATTATGTATTAGGTATATAGTGTACACCGATAAATACTTCGCGCCGAGTCGCGTCGCGTCGTAAAGGTCATACTCGTTAGTTTCCCACCACACTCCGTCGACCGGCTGTTTTTGGTTTTGTACTCTTATAATATGTATATATTTTTTTGATTTCCTTTACTTGGCACTGGCGAAATAAAAATATTAATTCGTAAACAGTATTCGTGTTGTATATACAACAGTGAAACTGCAACTATGCATACGATTATAATGGAACTCCACCTTTTTGAACTATCATCGACGATTTTATTTGTACATTGTCGATTAGTGGCCTTCAATGAGATATCTCAAAAAAAATTAGTGAAAAGCGGAAAAATATTTTGGCATCTGTTAATTTATCTTTATTTACGCGTATGATAGAGGAAAGTGGCATTTCCAAGCACATTTCCCATGTCAACTACAAGCTTTTGAAAGTTGAACCAAGGAAAAAAAAAAAAAAAATCAAAAAACACTACTGTACAAACTTGGCTTGGAGCACGCAGAAAAGATTACTTCTCTCGTTTTAACAAAATGGGAAAGCGCAGATCAAAATTTCGGTTCAGTATTCGTTTGTAAGAATAGAAAAACTTTTTGTTTCCAAAAATTGAACTGCTTTTCATGCAGTTAATTTTTTGCAATTTGCTTTTTCTTCCTCACAACTGTATGCATTCTCTTGATATTTCAAATTTTCAACGTTTTGCTTGATACCCTCCTCTTAAGGAAGAAATTAAAGGAGGGAATGGATCATTGATTAGGAGGTGCAGGTGCGCAAATTATATTTCTTGGACTCTTTTCTAGAAGACTATGGAAACTTTTCAACTTTCCTTCACACTTCAATAGAGTATGAGTGTACGGAAACTGAGAGTGCGGATTCGAAATTCACGATCAGTAATTGTAGTATGAAATGACCCCACGGATGATTTCATCAGGGTAACATCAGCAGCTGACAACTCGTAATTATAACGTTATGAAAATAATTATCCGACTATTGAATCTCTCGTTTCAAAATTCAATAAAAACAGTATTTAACATTGGCTAATTTAGATGGATAGTACCAATTTACGTTGGCGCGTGAAGGCTTCATCAATTGACTCCTATCCAATTTCTTGTGCCGCATGCCAACGTCGATGTCGATGCAGGATATAATGAAAATTTCGTTGTCGACTGTAAAATTTCGCCACCTTGTGCCAACTGCCGAGCGTCTAGTAGGGATAGTGGTGGAGAGGTAGTGGTTCTGTTCTCCAGACCAAAAGGTAACCCCTCAAAAATCATGGAACGGTGTATGAATACTGGGCACGGTGTCAGTATTCGTAGTAATGATCGTAAATGATGGATTAACGAAACCACAAATGCTGGAGGTTGTTTTGAGGAACTCGTTCCTTTTGATGAGTGATTTAGTGGTAATTACCATTGTTGAAGCTTTCACTTCATACCAATTGGTACAAACCTATTGATTGTGTGTCTAAAAATTTCGGTTGTCAGTTACTGAGTTGCGTCTTTCCGTCGTTCGTTGTGACTTCATGTAGGAAATATTATTGTACTATATTATGTCATTGTCGCTTGAGTACCTATTTGTCGGATGGAATTTGTTACTATAGTTGCAACTTACCTTGAACTGAGGCTTACGTATATCCATCAGCATTGAAGAGCTCTAGCTTATTCTAATTCTAAGCCTGCGCCTGATTGTCACTTTTCGGTTTCATTTTTAATTTATGATTCTAAAATTTGACCAATAGATTGCTGTTGATTTGTGATTGGTTGAAATGGCGGAAGCTCACTCGGCCGTTGCTTTTTCATTTGCTGTTACTCACGAAGGCTGGGATGTGAATTTCGATAGAGAAGTTCTACGTCTAGTTATCGCCTCCGGCTTTCGCTCTTGGAAGAAAAGATTTCTTCGATTTCAGGTAATTATAACAGACGTATTAAAGATTTTTCGTTATGTAAGTATAATATAATGTATTGTGATATAGTATGCGAAGGTATACGCGATAAGGTAACAGTTTTTACCGGTGGCGTAAACGTGGGAAGGAAGTAGGGTATAAACCTCTCAAGTTCTTTTTTTTTTTTCAATATCTATATTCCTTTATGCACTACAGTATACAGTGTCATAACAATATATTAATAGGAGTAATATGGACAGATGTTAAGGTGGATCAAAAAAAAAAAAACATATCTTGGATTTAGACCAAATTTGGTGAGGTGATTAATTTTGAGTTGGAAACCTACAAAAAAAATTTTGAGCCCCCTAGATGAAAGGGGAGGGGAGCAGGAGGTCCCTTGAAAAAAATGCTGTTTTTTGTGTTTCTTAGCCAGTCAGAATGGTGTGAGAAAGCCTTTCTAGCACTTGAAAGATGCAGTTTGAGTTTCGGAATCTTCCTAGACCATCGCCATCCTTATTGGATAAAAATTTAGGGTTGCACATCGCGATATTTCAATATTATGAAATTTTCACCGACTCTGCATCAATTATTTTTTGTCTTGGTAATTTGACCAATTTTTTCTTCAACCTCTAGTAGTGTATTAGGAAGAACTTTTTGAAAATTTTCTGTACCAGTGCAGCCAGTGATAGATCGCAATATTTCAATATTTTGAAATTTTCACTAGCTTCGAATGTATTATTTTTTTGTCTGGAAACTTCACGAATATATATATTTTTTTGACTATTAGAAATAAATTCTGTAGGATTTTTTGTGTAACGTAGAAGGTTTTTTTTTCGGATTCTTCTAATAGCTAGATACCTTTTTGTCGAATTTTTGGTGTGGAATCTGTTACCATCGATAAAATTAATTTGCAGGTTGGGCAGAATATGCGTTACAATTTAATACGTGATAGATCATTCTTTTTTTTCATAAAAATTGCGAGAGGGCTCGATAAATTTAAAAAAAAATTTCGGCTCTTTGCGTTAGAAGTGGATTCAATCTAAAAATTTTACGTTACAAAAATTCGACATACCGGAATTGAACTTGGAAGCGAATTAGCCACATTTTCGTATTCTATGCAAGACATGCTGCAACATGGTACCAGAATCGTCTTAATTAGTGCATAGATCTTTCTAGCTAAGCAACATCAACATTCTCAATATACAATATACATATATAAATATGTATAAAACTTCGCCATGCGCAAGGGAGGTCTCTCTTCATTACATTTGATTGTACTGTTTGCCAGCAACTGCAGTTTTCTGCATGCAATTATTTGCTACATTCTGGTCCATAAGATGCAGAATTGCTGGAAAGTTACAGATTTTTGAAAAATTCAAGACCTATGGATCGATGAGACCTCATTCTCGATGCTATATAAACAAGGGTGTATGTAATGTATGTTTGTTTACTTATGGTGTATTGGATTGTTGACAGCGTTTTTTACGGCGACGAAGGCTTTGAAAATTTTTTGTCTTTGACCTTAAATTCGCGCTTAAATTGATATCGTTGCCAATGTTTATTTTGAAGGCAAATACCACGCTGCATAGGTATAATAAATTATTCGATCTCGAACGCTCCCTTCTCTTCCACCTCCTCTCTACGTATGTGTGTATATATGTATATATATACACACACACACCCAGTGTCTAAATGATTTTAGCGCACCCGCAGTTTGCAGCTCTATTAAAAAGAACTTTTCTTTTAAAACTGAAGAATACATTAGAAAACTTTAGTAAGGAACCGAATAATTTCTACATTCAAAGTCGAGAAGTTTAAATTAAATTTCAAATAAAAGTACTATTCTGACTAAATGGGGTGCTAAGATCAGTTAGACGCAGTGTATATATACACCCATATATAGATATATTAAGTATTGCCGTGTTGCGATTTGAAGTATTGTGCAACTCACTATTCCCCAAATCGGCGTTCCAAGTGTCGTAATGTGGATCCTCATTTTGATCAACATGAGTTTGAATTTTTCTGAGCTTGGTATTCTGAACAAAGTATAGTGGAACGAAGAAACCTCATGGCGCATCATAACGATACGCACTAGTGATAACCTTACCGTTAAATCAGCTTAAAAAAATAATTAGTTAAGTTTTTTTTTTTTTTTTTTTTTTTGTAAAATTATTTTTGAATGTAAATGAAGTAAAAACTAAACGAAATAAAAATGAAAATGAAATGAACATTTGTAACTACTACTTGGATCAATGAAAAATGTTACAAATATTGAAATAACCATTCTTCTGTACACATTGTTGCGCGAGCGCCAGGAGGCCTTAGGAGGGGTTCACGATATTGACAGGAAAGTGAAGTTAAATCGAAAAAAACAAAACAGGATACCTCCGTAACAAAATAAATGAGTACATAAATAATGATAATAACAAGTTAAATGCGAAATAAAAGCAATAAGAAGAACAAAAATGATGAAAAATAAAAAAAACTCATTAGTATAAGTTTCCTACTCGTCGAATATGTGTCTCTATGGGTATTGTTAAATTGGGATTCCTACGAATATCTTCTAGTCTAATGAGTGATAACAATAACTACTGGATACTTTCTTGAGACCTACCAGGAGGTACTGCACCAGCCTTCCAAAGAATTTCATTTCTTCCCAAAAACGGTAAAGTCGTACCTACGAGTAGGCTCTTGGAATGCTGGAGCCTGACACATTTTACGAAAATTTCTAATTATCTCACGCCTACCAAGCTGACCTGCGAACCTACTCATGCGTAACCGCAACTTCTTTAAACCTGCATTACAAATGAGTACTCGTATATTCAGTTCTTACAGAACAGATATATGCGCAAGGAATTTTCCTTTGCTACCCTAAACGGACCTTTACACGAATTTCAACTTTAAAGCAACTACTAAGCCACTATATTCGGCATGATTTCTTCAATGTAAGTACTTAGTATGTTTTGTCAACTACATACAAGAGATAGTTCCAAGATTCCTGCGCTGTACTGCTTGAAACGACAACAAATTATATGGTTTTCGATTTAGCTGAAAAAATGAAAGGAATTTTAATGAGGTAAACAAGTGGATAAACTCGTTTATCATTATTTAAAAAAAAAAAAAAAAAAAAAAAACTAATTAATTGAAAAAAAAAAAAAAAAAAAACGGAAACACTTCAAGTTTTTGGAAAAGTATTCGTGAACGAAAATAATGTACGGAAATATCGAGCTCCGGACGAGCCGGTTGTATAAGTTGCAGAGTAACGCTTAACAAAGCCTTATATTATGCTCGTAAAGACATTGCGGTAGCGTTCCAACACTTCATCAGCGATTGGAAACTTGGCGACAAATTTGCGATTCGATTACAATTAATTAAAAACTAAGCGTCAATTACTCATTTAGAATCTTAGTATAGGTGTAAGTATTACAAACCGAATTCTGTTAATTTTGATATAATTATTGTATTTTAGGATCCGAAAATTTTACTTTCAGTTGAGACTGTAGATACTGCGTTTTTTTTTTTTTTTTTTTTATTCATACCCGTAGTATTTCAGGAAGCTTAACAGCTTGGGTGGTTTTATTCTTTGATAAAGTAAGATTGTAAATTTGTATAATACTGTATATTCTATTTTGAAATATCATTCGCTATGGTTAGTGAAGCCAAACTTTTAATTATTTATCTTATAAAAAAAAAAGGACGTTTTCGAATAAGCTTTGGAAGACCATTTAGCGTTAATCGTTTGCGAAAGATTTCTCCTTCGTTTCTTCACGGATTTCAACCATAATCTGATGTGATTTTATTTATGTCGTTATAGTTTGAGACGTAATGCCAGTATTTTTGTAATTAATGAGAAACGTAATCACGTTAAACACGTCATTCTGGATACTATCCTTAAATTTTATTAATTTCTATCGCATAGTTGAGAAGAATGTTTGACAACTATGAAAATATATTGAAACTTATAGAATCAAATCAAACAAAAGGTATTTTTTTTTTTTAAACAACTAAATGAGATAATTAAAGCAATAAAATAATAATATATAATATGTTTCACATGGTCAAGAATTATATCTGCTGTATTACAGTGCTTTAAATATTTGTTCACAGAGAAAAATGGGTCTGTTTTTCAATGTATAGGTAATTAGGTATCTTCATCCACTATTGCTTTGTGGTTTATTTACTATATATTTTACTTCCTGAAGTGCCACCTTAAACAGTTACTCGAATTTATATTGTTATAAGTACCAGTCTTAGACGTATCGAAAGTTGAAATTTTTTACCAAAAAAGTAACGCAAATTTTAATTAATTTGGAATTTAATTGATTTAATTTTAAAATACGCTTTATCGATAGTTGATTTTGATATGATTCGGTTGAAGCTTAGTTTTATTGTTTGTCTTCTCGCCATAGAACTTTTCATGCGCTAATAAAACTATAAGAGGCTAAGGCGGTCGGAGAACATACAATTATTGTACGAAGAATGTCGCATATTACCATCATTTATAACATACTAGCTGCAGCTACCCGCTCTTTTGGCCGGTGACACCTGATTAGTACATGTATACACTAAATGTATACGTGAATTTTTTTGACTCGTGAACAGATTACGTTTATAACATTTTATACTGATTCACCACATAAGTAATTAACACAATTTTTTGTATCTTAACATTTATCCGTTTGTTGTTACTGCCAGTGTAGCGGCTTGAATAATATTTTGCATCAATTTAGTAGCAATCAATCATTCTTGAAAAAATTTAAAACCAAATAATACACAATTCACAGAATATCTGAGCATCGTATATAATATGTGAAAACAAATTACTTTTCGAAAAATTTAAATCAAAAAATTTAAGCCTTTCAAAAATTCAGGTAAAAAATTTTGAAAAAATTTCAGCTGCCGAAGTTAATAATGGGACACTGAAGAATAAACTTTTGAACAGTTATGCCATTCGATACCAAAATCAGACTCATCGCAAAAAATACGAAGTCTTTTTATTTATTCATTTTTTTTTTTTTTTTTTTTTTTTTTTTTTTTTTTTTTTTTGAAGAAACTAGCACACTTTTTGTATTCACAGACAAGCATCGCGTATAAAAATATGTGAAAACAAATTACTTTTCATAAAATTTTAAAACCATCAATAATTCAGCTTGTGATTAGCACTGCTTCCAAAATTTCACCAAAATTAATATTGATATTATTATAAAAACCTCCTAAAATAGCAAAAACACGCTCACCATTCGAACCTTTGGTAACGCTGTGTACAGCCACCGTGTGGAACAGGTCCATTACGTCGGCGCCCCAAATGCGAATTGAGAGTTGAAATTTTATGTACGGGTTGTGCCGTCACTAATTCGCATTGTGCTCCCCCCTTTCCGAAAACGTAACGGGGGAGCTGGTGAAATGCGAGCCCTCCCAAGTGCGAATTGAATGCTGAAACTTTGCATACCAATTGTGCTCACGTTGTGCTACGTAGTGCCACGTTGTGCCGTCATTAGTTTATATAAAGCTACAAGAAAAAAATAACAACAAAAATAGGGCCAAAAATATGTTGTTCCAATCGCCCAGCCTCTCCTAATGGACGGATTTCCATAATTTTTTTTTTCTTTTTTTTTTTTTTAAATCACAAAAATTATGCAGAAATGTCATCAAGCAAAAAAAAGTTGAAAATTTTAATCAGAGAGTTAAAAAAACAATTTTTCTCTTTTTTATTGCATAAAACTTAACGCGTTCGTTACGCGTTGCCGTATTCCACTCCACTCGCTCGGTTGTGGGCGTGGCGTCTGCCGTGCCGCGTTAGTTCGTACACATATCATCATTCATGTTATGTTGTTTGAAGGAGTCACATCACATAGGTAATCCGAGCGAAGCGAGGAGTGCCGCAGAGTTGGGCCGCGAAGCGGCCAGGGGGCGAAGCCCTCTAGTTAGTTTATATTGTGCCACTAGCCTAAGGCGTACAGAAGGGGTACTTGATTGGGGACCAGCCCCCCCGAAATGCGATTTAAGAGCTATAACTTTTGGAGTGAATTATGCTCACATTGTGCTGTGTTGTGCCGTGAATACTTACCTCCCTACCCTTACCCTACCTATAAGGTGTTTAAACACCTGTATAAGAGGCCGGCACCTAAAAATGCAAGTTTGAAAGTTGAAACTTGGTTGGTGCATTGCGCTCATAGTATTCTACATTGTGCTATGATTCTAAGGTATTTATACTCCTCTGTAAGGGGCCAGCCCCCCAAATACAAGTTTGAGAGTTGATACTCGCATAGTGAATTGTGCTCACATTGTGCTACGTTGTGCTTATAGTATTTTACATTGTGCTGTAATTCCAAGGTATTTATACTCCTCTATAAGGGGCCAGCCCCCAAACGTGGGTTTAGGAGTTGAAACATGGGTAGTAAATTGGGGCTTGCCCCTTATAGAGGGGTATAAATACCTTAGGATAGTAGCACAATGTAAAATAGTATGAGCATAACGCAGCACAACGTGAGCACAATTTACTACCCATGCTTCCACTCTACAACCCGCATTTGAGGGCCTGCCCCTAATAGAGGTCTATAAATACCTTAGAATCATAGCACAATGTAAAAAAACATATAGAATACTGGTAGAATAGAATAGAAGATAGAAGATATAGATAATAATAGAGAACAATAGAGTAAAAGGGTATCAACTCCGAGACGGGCATGATCACGAAAAAAATTATTCTTTTCCTTTCATATCCTACTGATCTGGTACTCAAAGTTCGTATAAATTTGAAAAAGCTCAGTCAATAGTTGAAATTGATAAACAAAAAACGGAATTTGCGTATTTGAGGTAGAAAATGCTCGCCAAACATGAAATTCAGGATAATAGGACTTTGGAAAATAAAAATTGATCTTTGATCTGTTTTTAAATATTTTTGTGATCTAAAGATTAGATCTTGATTTTTTTTTGATAATGATAGTAGATGAAGATCATTGTGATCTAGATCTTGTCAATCTCTGTACTAACTCTGAGTCAGAATCCAGATAATGACGGGTTTAGTACGATGTATACGTAGCGTAGTATGAAGTAGTATGCATTAGCTTAGCTTAGTTGAGCATTGAACTGCCGGCAGTGGTTTGATGGTCTGATGGTCTGATGAGCCTCGTAAACGTAGACTTGAGACGTAGTTAACATTATGTACGTATGTATTGTGCTGTGTTCTCGTATTCATTAAGATATGTATTATGAACAATTGAACATACGCGTATATGAAGAGAAGAGACGCTTGTTTTCATTTTTCCGCATACCTATTGGCTAGACCGCTTGCGTTACGGTTACGTGCTGATCTGATGATTCGTTATTTGGAATGCGATCGAGCTACACGATTGCAAGTTGCGAGTTTTTCGTCAACATCTGGAGTGGTCTGGTTAGTGTTAGTGGTTGCATCATAGCATCGAGGCTCGCGGTCGTAGCTTCATGATTAAGGTGAATTATCATAAATTTTGTTTTAGAAACTCGCTGGGTAGCGCATTACGTCTAATCACCTAGTTACCTACATATCAAACTTCACAAACGACGTGAACCTGAGGTTTGAGAAATTAAGAATGAGAATTATCGGTAGTGGGCGCGCGTCCTACATTATTTCGTATATTTTCTTTAGGAATTCCGATAGTATATGTCTACTCAGTGTGTGAATCGGTGTGTTAATGTGCTATTTTGCTTGATATGGGAGATGGTGTGCTGAAAAATGTTTTTCCACATTTCCGGTATTCTCATCCAGATCTGCTTACTTTCCGGATTTGTTTTTATTTTTTTTGTCGTTATTTAAAAAATATAGGCGGAAAACGGCCAAATACTCATTACACGTCTGTCAACCTTGATAAAACGAGTTGTAGTGATAACTCTTATTTCCTAAAAGCATAATTATTATAGGTGGCTGGCTGACAACGTAGCTAGGTAGTGGCAGGTATCCGATACCCATACCTCTCCTCGTATATAGGTACTGTATGTGTATTGTGTATAATTGTATACACTCACACGTATTGTTTTAGGCAATTCAGCTATACACATTGTAGTGTGAGTAGTGCATAATACTCGTATGTATCTGCGGTAATACGTAATACGTTATACGTAATCGTAGATAGTATGTATTGTTCACCTTAGCGCTAAGTTGGTAAATTATGTCGAGTAGGTATGGGCTAACGCGTACTCTCTTTGCCCTACGCTAGGCGCTGTTGATGAAAGACGGAAATTTCAAGTTGCAACTTCTAATGCTTTTGCCTTCACCGTACACTGTAAACTGTTTCAGCTCGAAAATCTGTATTACTTTTAATTCATTTTTGAAAATAATCGCGTAATTACTTTAGTGTAATCCAACATACCGGCTGCGTATGATAATTGAAACATTTTGAAACTTAATTATCGCTCATATTTCGAATTGCGAGTTCATATTTTCAAAGAAATTTATCACGAACAAGTATAATTATAAATGAAATGCGAAATTCTGTGTAAATTTGAAATTTTGTGTACTCACCAGTTTCGGAGAAATTTTGAAATTGAAAATACGTACATACGTACGTGGTATTTCTCGATCATTGTTTTGGCTGTGAGACACCGACTACTTTGACAGTAACCTTGAAAGTACGAATAGTAGGTAGTAGGTACTCCAGTTATTCGTATCAGTATTACGTCACGAAAAGTGTTTCGTGAAGAAAAAGTTGAAGTTAAATGAATTCTGATTATTAAAAAAGTCGATTTATGATTCATTTTTTAGAACAATCTCAGAAATGGAATTTATCCTGCTTCGCCACAAAGTTTGTGGGCTGTGGTGGTTCTGGTTGCAGCATTACAACTTGGCGGTATTTCGTTACCATTCGGAGCATATGATTTCGTTCTTAGTCACATGCCTGGGTGAGTATAAGATTATGCATACAGAAATATTAAGTAATTTATTTCCTTTCGAATACCTTGGTATCTCTGGCTCTATCTGCACTGCACTTTATTATACACTATAATGCATGAGAGACGAGAAGTGTTCGTTATAATATTTCTTCGGCAATCGAATTTCGTCCATGTTATCAGTAACGGTGATGGAATAAGGTAGGAGGAAAAAAAAACTCTTCAAAATTTGTTTCTTCCATTAGAATATCGATAGAAGAGCAGCTTACAAAATTATCGAAAATAGTAATATATCATTATCTATCTTATCGTGGTTCACGTATTTTCTTACATGTGTTTGTTTGTATTCATATTAAGCGCTTAGAGATAAGGCCAAAATACAAGAAACATTGTGTTTGCGATTTGAGCACCACTCATGCGAAAATAGCGTACTCCCTGCCCCGCCCTGTCCTTTCTTACCCGTTATAATTACGTCACTGGACTAGGCAAGAAGTACGTGTACCCTTATTACGTTTTAATCTGTATACCGGGTGTCTATTCGATTCGGGTACCCTAGAGCGCTGAAATCCCTAACATAATGTTGTTAATTATAATTATTACATACGTAAATGGGTACACTATATGAGATTCGTGAAATATAATAATTCAAAGCTAAGAATTTTGAGATTTTTCATGTTATTAACGAGGCAACCAAGCGCGTATTTAAAGTTATTCGAATTAACTGAATAGCCATTTTAGGGAATTTTGCGCTCAAGGGTACCCGAATCGAATAGACACCCTGTATGAAGAATTAGGAAATTAATCTTTTTTTTTCAAGTTCGAAATGAGGATGTAGTGCAGTGATCTGCACGGTTTACCGAAAAAAGTTACCCAGATTCTAAAAGTCCCTACGGATAGAAAATGAAAGTTGCTCACAAAGGGTTAAACCAAATCTACGTCATATCACCCCTTTTCTCTCTTCCAAATTGCATATGAGCCCGCGCTCCTAAAATTCACTTGTTCAAAGAGTGGAACAGTACCCAAGTTAGATGTAGCTCGATACATATGTATAAAATGAATTCTTGTCTATATGCGTAATGAGATCACGTTTATTAATGCACCTTGCGCAGTATATTTGATTTTGGGTGAGGAAGCTGAGACCTAAATTTGATGAAGTGGGGAGTGATATTTTATCAAGAATAGTAATATAGGCAATACGCGTACTTATTATATTTGACAAAATCGAGTTGTAGTGCTTACTTGAATGAGTTATGATGAACCCCTCCGAAGGTATATTTTTCAAATCACCTGAACTCTACACATATGCGTTGTACCAAAAAAAAAAGACAGTTCCTAATAATAAGATGAAATAAATGAAAGAAAAAGAAAGAAAAAAAAAAAACATTTTATATGGGATTTATTTCCCCCCTGTGAGTTGCGCTCACCTTCTGTCTATAGGGACTTTACTAAAGTGTGTTGTTCTGGATGTAATTCATCTCAACTTACCTAGTGGACCAATACCTATGCGAAATATGTACATACCATAACACATACCTATTTCAATTCTAAACACTCATGAATAATGGTGTGTAGCGGAAAGGTTTGCGGTGTGTACCAGCAAAATCATTTTCCTGTTTCGTTTCATCCTTCTATTTGGTTAAAAAAATTGCTCATCATTCAAAATAAAAAATTTTGCAAACGATAAAAATTTTCATTTCCCAACGCTCGATTTCCTGTTGATATTCCGCTTCAAAGCGTTTCTTACATTCATTGAATACTATAGGAGATAACGCTTATCATTTTTTATGTTTTTAAGTTCATTAAAAAATTTTATTATACGTATTTCGATGTCTACAAAATAACGTCTGCCCAATGCCTAAGAAGTTCCTTTTGCGTGTGATTTTCGTGAACTACTTAAAATGCGTTGAGTTTAAACATTTTCATTATAAGACAATTTTTTTTTAAACAAACGAGTTTTAGGCATTTTTAGGTTTCGAGCAAAAAATCGCTGGATATTTTTCAGTTAAATCTTGGGAGTTTTCCGCTCTCAGCGTGTTTTCAAAATAATGATAATAATTAATAAAAATTAAAATCTATACCACATCGTCTCAAAATAGTGTAGAAAAACGCTAGTACGTGTACATTTTGGCTGGCCTAGCTATCGCATAAATCGTACGGTTAGTGTTTGGTTAGGCGCGTACGCGCGTTGTAAACGGCAGCGTTGCTTATAACTCGTTATTTAGCGCAGGTTTGTGTTGTTGCCTTCATAGCTCAGTGGTTAGAGCACTGGTCTTGTAAACCAGGGGTCGGGAGTTCAATTCTCCCTGGGGGCAGAGTATGAAATTTTTTTTTTTTTTTTTTTTTCTATTTAAAAAATATTATTAGATTAATATTCGAACCTTAGACTATGTTCAGCTGTCGCATTTCTTGAATTTTTATTTATGTTTCAGGAACACAATATTTTGGCAATTTATGACATGCTTCGTATTAGGCTTATTCGTTTGGCTATTATTCATATATACCATTAGATATATATTAAAATTACTGCTCATGTATAAAGGTGAGAACGCTTTATGTATCTACTATTTATCTTAATTATTTTTATTATTATCATCGATGTATATTGCTTATCTACTATTTTTGTTTTTCGACGAAAATTGAAATACCGCTGAAACCGCCTGTTTTTGGTATTTTTTAATTACCAGTTGTAATTTTTTTTCTGTACCTACGTTCCCTTATGTGTCCATTTTAAGGTTCGATATTTTTAATTAATATATTTAATTGCTTAAAATTTTTTTTCTTTCTTAAAGTCATGCATCAATAATTATGATTTCTTATTAACAGGATGGATGTTCGAGACGAGGGGAAAGAATAAGGTATCGCTGAAAACTAGATTATGGGTCGTCGCTGTAAAATTATTTTCCGGCACCACGAAGCCGCTTCTTTACAGTTACCAAGGCTCATTACCTAGATTACCTTTACCATCTGTTCATGATACAATGCAGCGAGTCAGTCATCGAGTAATTTTTTGAAATAAAGACGTTCGCTCATCGTGTGAGGCTATTTGTTTTTTTTTTCTTGTTTTAGTACTTACGCAGCGTCCGTCCCTTATTAAACGATGAAAATTACGAACGAATGAAGCAAATGGCGAAGGAATTCGAAGGCGGAATTGCCGTCAAATTACAGAGATATTTAATTTTGAAATCTTGGTAAATTGTCTTTTTTTTTTCTCCAACAGTATTTGGATTCTCAAACTGATATTCTTTTTTCTTTTTTCTTTATTTCAAGGTTTGCTACAAATTACGTATCTGACTGGTGGGAAGAATACGTTTATTTACGCGGTAGATCGCCGCTTATTGTGAATTCTAATTTCTACGGAATTGACGCGATTTCATTAAGAAGTACGAACATTCAAGCCGCCAGAGCTGCTATGGTCATCCATATCGCTTTGCTGTATCGTAGACTTATCGAGAGACAAGAGTTAGAACCGGTGCGTAAATGACATTTTTGTCAAGTGGTTGACTGACTCACTGCGTACTTATTCATACTGTTACTCTGTTGAGATTAGTAATTGATTCGATACGACGTAGTTATTACTTATCGAATTCTTTATTTCAGATCATGCTACAAGGCTTAGTTCCTCTTTGTTCGTGGCAGTATGAACGAATGTTCAATACAACGCGTGTACCAGGCGTAGAATCCGATAAGATCGTTCACTATGACGATTCAAAGCATATAGCAGTTTACCATCGTGGACGATATTACAAAGTTGTGATTTATCATCAAAACAGAATTTTACAACCTTGCGAAATCGAAATGTAAATCATTCGCTTCAATACCGTATTTTCATGCGGTACAAAACTTCTACTTGACTTTGTATTGAATTGCAGACAAATTCAAATGATATTGGATGATCCGTCGCCTCCGGCTGTCGGAGAAGAGAAATTAGCCGCTTTAACGGCTGGTAATCGGACTGACTGGGCTGAAACGAGAAGAACTTACTTCTTCAAAGGAACGAACAGACAGTCGTTAGATGCCATCGAGAAGGCAGCTTTTGTGATGGCACTGGATGATATACCGTACGAGTACAGCGAGGTGGTACATTTATTCTTGGCTGAAATAAACAAAAGCAACTAGCTCAGTGAATACAAGAAGGTGGCAAATCGAAAATCCACATTTTTTAGTACGTCTATTTGGGTGTGTCATGTTGAGCTGAATTATTCGAAAATGTTGTTTCTTTATTTTAAAAAGCAAAAACAGCTATTAGCTGTAAGGATTCTGCGAAGGCGTATACGCTGTAAAATTAGTGTCGTAACTCGAAATTTATGACGTTCTTGTATTCAACGATAGACCTACATAGTTATATTATTTTGTACATGTAGCAGAATAAAACATCCGCTAATGCGACAAACTGAAATAATCAATTCATTTCCGAACATTCCGATCGTATCATTCGTAGAGATAACCTCTCGCAGTGCTTAACCTATTTGTTATTTCTTACTTATTCATTACAGTCTGATCCTGCTAAACTCGATCAGTACGGGCGGATATTGCTTCACGGTAACGGATATAATCGATGGTTCGATAAGTCTTTTACCCTTTGCGTGGGTTCCAACGGAAGGGTAATTATATATTATTTCTATCATTTTGAAATTTCGTTCTAATAAAACACTCTGATATTTTATAATTTTTGCTTCATTTTTCAGATTGGATTCAATGCAGAACATTCGTGGTAAGTACTTCAGAAACTAACTTGTCTATTCTTAGATTTGTTTTTTATCTGGTTTGTTATTTTTGTGTTATTGTTGTTGTTGTTGTTGTTGTTGTTTTTATTGTTTAGGTTATCTAATAATTTTGATATTTTATTTATTTTTAATCAATTGTCACGATAGTAAATACGTACGTGTTACTGAAAGCGTTGTTTTCAAAATCGACGTGTATCTTATGAAATGAATAATGTTTGTAGGGCAGACGCTGCCGTCATGTCTCATTTGTGGGAGTTTCTTGCACTGGAACAAAGCCCTATTGAGAAGTAAAAAACATTTTTTTATTTTTTTTTTTTTTTCGTTCTCTTCATGCCCTCGGTTTTTGTTTCTGTGCTTTTTTGTGGGTTCATTTAATCACAATCCTTTGCTTCATTACGCTGATTTGTATGTAAACGGCAGATGGTGTATTATACATAATCTTATTCTGTGCATACGTATAATGCTTTCACCCAATATATGGAAGCGAACATTTATTGTATTCGATGAAATCATTCATTTACTTGTTGAAATAAATTTCATGTGACAGGTTCATGTGGTTCTTCGGTATATTTTTTTTTTTGTGGTGATGAGTTCGTATAGATTTTTACTTGATGAAAATAATTTTAAAATTTGGTTGCCTATATTTCATGATGCGATTCTGGTGATGCCCTAATCTTGTTGTATTCTGATTGTTTGGTCGTTCTTCTCCACTTCAGTACCTAACTCTACCTGTATTCAAAAAAAAAAAACCGTTTCTTTTTCTTTTATATCTTGTTGTTTCAGTAGTTGAAAAGTAGTTGAGAACTGACTTTGTTTTATCATCATTTAAGCAGTTAAATCATTTGAATATCGAAATTTAATGAGAAATTCACATTCACTTTGAAGTTCACGTATAATTATTTATTTTACTCTCCCCAAGCATCGCTATCTATATGTATAGAGATGATAGTTTATAGAAGAATTGTAAAAATCGCGAATAATTACTCAGCTAACGTAAAATCTACTTGTTGTGAAATAAGTATATAGTTCAATTAGATCACATTTAATTCAAATGTATTAGCCTATCTAGTTATTGCAATTGTCACAAAAAGTAAGTAACCACTAATCATTCGGTAAATCTGTTACACTTTCAATCATTGTTTCACATTTTTTTTTTTTTTTTTGTTCGTTCGTTTGTTTCGTGCATACTTATAAGGTGTTGGTATAATTATAATTTTCTAATTCTCTATGAATTCTTCGGTGTGGAAAAATAGGGCAGATGCTCCGGTTGCTGGACATATGTGGGAATATATCATTGGGCTTGAATTGGACAAAGGGTCAGTTATTTTTAATTTTTGCATTATCTTTTTATTAATAATAATAATAATAATAATAATAATCATATTAATAAGTAGAAATGAAACACCGATAACAACGATAAAGTTACACAATTTAATTGATTTACTGCTTCGCAAATGTAAAAAGTGCTTTGATTTTTTACACTATTGCAACATGAAGATGCAGGGCGAGGCGCGAGGAATGTTACAAGTTCTTACTTGTGAAAGGTTGTGATGCGAAAATAATTTTTTCATTTAACAAAATTACGTACAATAAACCGGGCTTTTTCAAATTTATGTTGAAAAAAAAAACAAAACGAACTTGTGTAGGTGGTACAGAGATTTATTATATTATGCAAAATTTTACCTTTCCTGAATTCATCGTATTTGAATTACCCGTTGTCATAAATGTTGGTGAATTGTCACGTTTAATAAATCTTGAAAAATCATCGTTTGCTACTGATCAAAATTACTCAAAAACCCGAAGCTAGTTAACAGATTTTTCTGTTTTTATTTAAATATAATTATACCTGTATGCTTTTAGCTAAAATGATTCCAGTTGATGGTTCTCGCCCTGTGTGTTAACAAAATATGTACCTTGTCTGTGTATACGCAACTTATGTGTATTTGCTTGTGCTTGGCAAAGAAGTTTTGATATTATGTGATACTGAAATCGCTGTAAAGAGGTCGTGGACTTCGATAGTTGTATAATATCAACTCCTTTTGCGAGTGCAAAAAAGTTCATTTTCCGTTGGAGAAGTTTTTTTACCATGTCTTTTGTGTACAGCGATTTGCCGTATTTAGTGAAAAAAAAATTCAGACCTCTTCGCCAGTTATGTATGTGATAAACCTCCGTTTCAACCATTGTGCAAGTATGTGTGTAATTGTGTATGTAGTGTGTACATATAACACTGTGTTGTTACTGTAAAGAGCCGAAATCCGTCACTATGTATTATTTAATAACTTATTTCTTATAAATATGCGTGCCTTCTCCGCCGGTTCCAGGAAATGTGATTAATGTACATATATTCTCGGAAACCATTGAATTAACAATGTATCTGATTGTTTGCAAAACAGTTTTGGTTGAAATCTGTATTTATTGTTACAAATTAAATTATGTAGAATTGCGTGTTTAATAAAAGCTAGATATCCTATGTGAATTTACTCAAAAGGGACTAGGATATTGGCTCAGCATATGGGTTCGCATTTGGTCATAAATAGTTCCAGTTTCAATGATCGGGAAGAAAATTCACCGAATTGATATATTTAAATTCTATTGCAAATTGATATTTACTCGTATTTCGTAAAATAAATGTACAAGTAATGAAAAGGTATATTCGCGAATTTCGGATGGTTACATAACATGTATACAGTGATGTATGTGCACTTTACCTGTATCTCCACGTATGTATGCAATTACGCATTCATTCAGCTCACCCATTTGATTGTGAACACATCGTAGCGAGCTGCGTGTATCGAGGTATAATTATGTAAGCTTTTTTTCTCCCGAAAATTTAGATACGATGCCAAAGGTCATACGATGGGTGTACCAGAATTTAAACCGCCGAAGCCAATTCGTTTACAATGGGATTTACCGGAAGGGGCAGTTGAAGCGATTGAAAAATCATACAAGGTTTGCCCAATTTAATTGCAAATACATTTTAAAATGAAACTTGGTAAATAAAGTGTCCATCTCAATGCTGCCATTTATCTTTACCTGTATAGGTGGCATTTTCTTTATTGAATGATTTGGACCTACGTATTTTAGTTCACCGCGCTTATGGTAAAGGGTTCATGAAAACATGTCGCGTTAGCCCTGATGCCTTCATTCAGATGGCCTTGCAGTTGGCTTATTATCGTGTATGTATTCAGCAATTCATTTTCAATGCATTACGTGTAAGCATTTCCAAAGTAACATCATAATTTGCGCAGGATTTTGGAAAATTCAGTTTAACGTACGAAGCGTCAATGACTCGACTTTATCGCGAAGGAAGAACTGAAACAGTGAGACCATGTACTGTAGAATCTTCAGCCTGGGTAATTGCGATGGAAGATCCTTCGAAGACGGTTAGCATATTCTACTGTGAGAGTAGTCAACATTTTTTTTTTTTACGGTTTTTCGCTTTAGATTTTGTCTTTATTATCAACGAAATCCTTATTTATAGCTTTATTTATTTATTTATTCCCCCTCCCTCCTTTTATTATACTGTGCGTGTATAATTGCTAGAATTGTTACGCTCAGTATCGAGAATTTCATTTATATTTGTTTTTTATATTTCATTTTGCGAATGAGGGATAGGATTTTTTTTAATTCGACTGGGTCGTCCGTGATGTTGGTTGCATGGATCTTCAGATTGTAGCGTTTTTTTTTTTTTTTTTTTTTTTTTTTTTTTGCATATTGAGGCATTCAAAAAGGAGGTGTAAGAATGAGACTTGTTCGGTGTTGCAAAATTCCCATAAGGGTTTATTATTTATTTATTTTTATGTTTTATATGTTTATTTTTATTGTTTTTGACTAATTTTTATTTTGGATGTGTAAATGCTTTAGACTGAAGAGAGAATCACTTTGTTGAAAAAGGCTTGCGAGGTTCATCAGCGAGCTTATCAAGATGCAATGATAGGAAAAGGCATAGACAGACATTTGTTCTGTCTTTACGTAGTATCGAAATATTTAGAAGTTGAATCGCCGTTTTTGAAAGTAAGTATATTTTTCATTTAGTATTGTTTAATCCCGAGCTCAGCGTACGTATTTAATTTTCAACTTATCGCGATAGGCGGTGTTAAGTGAACCATGGCGGCTATCCACTTCCCAAACGCCGCACGGCCAAACGAACAGATTTAACGCTAAAGAAAATCCGGACTGTATATCCGCTGGCGGCGGTTTCGGTCCTGTGGCGGACGATGGTTATGGTGTTTCGTATATTGTTGCCGGAGAAGATCTCATTTTCTTTCATATTTCTAGTAAACTAAGTAGTCCGGAAACGGTTAGTACAATTTTCCTTAGATTTACTTCTTTTTGACGAATTTTTCAGCATGTTTTTGTATATTTGCATAGAACTCCAGCCGTTTTGCCAACAACATCGAAAAAGCGTTGGACGATATTAAAAATTTATTTTTATCTTGGAAAGCTATTCAGTCATAATCGATGAAAGAAATCTTCGCCTTCTTCGTTGTATGTGTTAAGAGTAATTTACCATTGTTCCTACGTTCGTTCGTAGATCGTAGGTGTGTAACTGTGTATGTGCGCGTGTGTAGTTATCTGAATAATATGTTGGTATTTATCTTGTTTTGTTTATAATATCAATATAGGTAAGTTGTTGATAATTGGGATGATCTCAACTCACTTTTTTTTCAACCATATTTGTTATATCGAATCAGTTTGACATGCAATAAAAGTGTATCGGTTTGTTATCAATCCAAAAAAAAAAAAAAAAAAAAAAAGAAAGAAAGAAAGAAAGATAGATAGATAGATAGATAGATAGATAGATAGAAAAGAAAAACTGTTTTCTTGATATTTTCACTAATTTTTTGCGCAGAAGATTATTTAGCAGTTTATTACACTTTTACCGAATTCGCAAAATATGATGGTAGATTTTCTCAATCATTTTACCCAATACTTCAACAATTTTAAGCCTTTATATATTTTTTATTCTAATTAAAAAATTACAGATCTCGTTACTTCCTTTCATTTTCAACTTTTCTATTAGAAGTTTCTATTTTTATTTTTTTTATCGATGTCTTATTATTTTACATTTAATTCCTCACCAACGATAAATGCACTTGTATGTACATTAAGTTTCTCTTATGAAAAGACAAACGAATTCGTTAAAACTTGAAAACCTAATCTGTAACACAAACACTCAGTAACTTATGAAATAATAAGACAGTTTTTTCCGAAGAACCCGTTCAATGGAAACATTCATCATGCGTGTTGCCTCTAGGTGTGAAATTGAATAATAATAATTTTACAATTAAATTCCAGATGCAATGACCCCCTCTCCCCAGAATGTGAAGCACTATTTGTAACTTTGTTAGGAACCAGGATACACAATACAAAAATTTAAGAGTATCGCATTACATTATAAAATATACGTATAAAAACATTGATTTGATTGAGTTGATGGGGACATTTTTTCCATAGATAATATAACTTAATAAAATTTAAAATCATTCCAGACAAGACTTGAAGCATTCATTTTAGCTTTGTTATTTGAGATTTTTCGTAGAAAAAGGACATAGAGTTGGTACGATCAAGTACATTCTTCACTTGTTTGGAATTGTCTAGCGTTTTATGACATCATGTTGACTGCTTGTTTATTTATGTGTTTATGTAATATTTGTTCGAATTCTCTTATTTTTATGCATAAGTTGTTAATTGAATTTTCCTTTTTAATTCTTTATAAATATCACCGAGTTTACAGGGGTAAGTTTCTTTTAATTTTTTACTTATATTACGCAGTAGGCGCGTATAAATTACTTGAATATGTGGTTTCGGCTAAGAAACATATTTTTTTTTTTGTTTTTTGTTTTTTTTTTTTTTTTTTTTTTTTTTTTTTTTGATGATTGGAAGTTGACTTACTTCTTGAATTCATAAAAAGCACGGGCACAACTTCCCCTCTCCCCTCGCCCCATTCGCAAAAAAAAACTACTAGGGTTCTGAATTACCTTTGTCTTTTTTTGAAAAACTGTGTCTTCGTATAAACTATTGGAAAAATCTGCATAAGTATACTACCTATATAGATCATTTGAAGATTTATAATGTTATTCAAATTATTTGATTAATATTGTATTTAATTTCTGCGCTAGAAGAATGAACTAACGAATAACGTAAAAAATGATGTGCAGAATTACGGCTCTTAACTTCGAAAATGGGTAGCTCGCATTTCTGTTGTCCGTTCAGTCGTGCTATGTTACCATAAGAGAATATACGTAATATCTTCATTTTGACTCGCAAGGTGGCAGAAACGGAAATTTTTGATATCAGCGTACCATATGTAAATAGCGTTCGTAGTTTCACTCCTCAACATTTCTTGGGCGGCGGTGGATGGGGGAGGGGAGAGTCAGAGAAATTGAAATCAAAATCAAAAAGTACTTTCAAGTTGAAATAGGTATACGGCAGGATATCGACTTTCTAACTTTTTCAGTTGCCAGCCGCCTAATATTTTATATGTAGATAATGGGTACGTTGCACCTGATGTATTCAAATTCCCATATCTTTTACCTACATTTGTGACTGCGAAACATTTAGCGACAATCAAAAAAAAAAAAAAAAAAAAAACAAACATTACAAGAATAAATAAATTCGTCCATTATTTGCCTAAAATAGCGTTTCGCTGTTTTATATAGACTTATAAAGTTCATTCAGATATCCAACTGAGAAGGTAAATTTCATTACTCAGTACTAGTTCTAGGGTTTCGAGTTATTTAAAATTTATGAGCATCGAAGTATACCTAAACTATGCAAAAACGCGAAAAGTTACCAAAGAGAAAGGGCCTGTTCTACTGTAAAGAGGAAGAGGCGTAAGTATGCTAAGTAGGTAGTTGAGTACGTAGTCGTGGACAGTGTCGCAACTTGCACAAAAACGGCAAAAAATTTTAGTTCCCTTCGAATTTCAGCGTTGTTCGGCGTGCTTTGAATGTTACAACTTTTTCGCTAATAATTACCCAAGTACATACACAGACGACAAGCGTACAGTTGTCGTAAAATCCTTTCACTAGTTTTCTCGCTTGATATGCTCTAAATTTCTGGTGTATTTTTTTTTTTTTGTATTTTATCATTTCCAATATTTCTTTTTCCATTTTATTTATATTATATTATGGTTACGCTTAGTTGCGTTTACAAATTCGATAGTTACCCACTGTTTTTCGTCGCGTTGTTACACTGATGCAGTGAAGCTTATAACAGGTAGTATCTTTCCTGCGTGATGTTCGCTCAAGAGGTCCATTTCGCTGGCCCCGGCCATTTCAAGTGAGGGTTCGAAAATAGTGTCAATCGTTTGTGCATCGTTTGTGTACCCACTATTTTCGTTTGTGCTCCCCTCCAACTTCTTATTTTTTTTTTAAAGCCTGTGGGTGGGGCTGGGGAAATGCAGTCCCGCCCATTTTAGGTGGGGCGTTGTAAAATATGTCAATCGTTTGTGCTTCGTTTGTGCACGCATTAATTTTGTTTGTGCTCCTCTCCATTCCTACATTTTTTATAAAACTTCGGGACGTGGCTGGGAGTATGCTTTTCAAAGAGGGGAAATACATTTATTCGACTCCAAAGGGAATTTTCTTCAAGTATGTCATTTATTGTTTGTGCTTTGTATGCTGAGTTTTGTGCACTTATTACCTTTATTCTAGCCCTACCCATCTGTACTTCTTGTTAATCAGGTTAATAGAGCTGCTTTGCCTGTTGTTGACCATTTTGAGTACATTACTTTTGTTTCATTTTTATTTTTAGCAGAAAGGGCGAACAAGAAGAGCTGGTCATCCTCAAAAGCATATATCTACCGTGAGGAAGTATAATTTAACGTGAAGTCACGTTTTTTGAGAAACTGTGTGAAATTATTGGTTTTTTAGACCTGTTTGAACGTAAAATGACCTGACCTCGCACGATTCCAAGTTTTAGGTTATAAAAAGATAAATTACGTGATGTCATACTTAGGATAAGCCGAGTTGGTAGAACTTTGAATTTTAGAAAATTTATTTATTTATGTAGGAAAATTAATTATTCGAATAACTTTCTTTAAAATAGTATAACTAAAAAAGTCCGCTTTTAAGATACTTTAGTATCTTCTAGCTTATATTATTGAATGTATATTTTTTAGCTCAATTTTTTTTTTCATCTCATTGAGAGGGTGAGTCACGGACACCAACATATCCAAATTTCAGCTCCCTAAATGCATTTTTGAGGGAGTTAAATTTGAGAAATATAATGATTTCGGATAAAATAGTTAGTAATAAAAAAATAAAACTTTAAAAATTTATTATAAAATTTATATTCAATTCAGAGGTCGGGACTTTCACTCTGAGGGGTGCAATAATCACTCGGTCGCATGGCATTGCTGCTTACTAAATAAGAAATTATGTCAATTTGAGAAAATATATATTTCTATGCATACTGTTTCATTTTATTGATTTTTTTTCAATTCCATCTTTATTATATATTATTATTATTATTATTTTTAATAATTAAGGCGTTTTATTATCGATTTATGACACCTAAACGTTTTCTCACAATTAATAAGTCTCAAGGTCTAGATTTACTTACTGCAGGGCATAGGTCACAAAACTAAACAAACAAAATTAATGCGTGCACAAACGAAGCACAAACGATTGACATATTTTACAACGCCCCACCTAAAATGGGCGGGACTGCATTTCCCCAGCCCCACCCACAGGCTTTAAAAAAAAATAAGAAGTTGGAGGGGAGCACAAACGAAAATAGTGGGTACACAAACGATGCACAAACGATTGACACTATTTTCGAACCCTCACTTGAAATGGCCGGGGCCAGCGAAATGGACCTTCGCTCAAGTATATGAATAATTTTGACACGATTCGCAGTATATGTACCTTCATGTTATTTTGTTTAATCGTAATAAAGCAACTGTTGCCTTTTTCTTTTTTCATTGTTTCCTTTTCCAAATTGGTGGAGGTACTCTCTTAGTGTGTGTTTTTGAAAAGTACAGAGAAATGCGTCTACGAAATGCAATCGATCAGCCAAAATTGAAAAAATAATAACCGATAAAAAATTGTTCATTTTTTAAATGTGCAATTTTATTTTTATTTATTTAAGTATTATTATTTCTTAATTTTTTTTTTTTTAGTTTACTTCCAGAATGTTGAAAATTAACATCCAATGTTTGTAGGTACAAGTAGAAGGTACAGTGCCTAAAAATTGCTTTATTTCACTTCTATTCGCGTTGGTGTTCGTTTATCTTGTTATTAAGAAAGTAAATAATATGAAGTCGACTAATAATGAGCAACAAATGCGTAATATGTATATTATAATAATAATGATGAATACTGGTATATTATATAGGTATACTCATTGCATGGGATTGTTTGAGTCGGTATAAGTAAGGAACGTAAAATAGATAGGTATAATAGGGCCGCCATCTTGTGTCGTTATCAGTTTTATCACTGTAATAAACTAGTTAACAACAAACAAAAAGTACGAATGAGTTATAATTATTCTCTGAGTTAAAAGTTATTATATTGTATTAAATTAAATGTTTTTTGGCTCGAACGTACGCATTGTTCTTCACGAGAGATAAACTTTTTCCGACAGCATAATGTTCCGTCTTTCGTTTTCCGTCTTGATCTTGCTGGAAGCTCTTTCATACGATCATCATGTTACGCTCATGTATGATGTTTTGCCTACCACAATTGCTATAGGGACAGAAATACGAAAGCTGTGAACGTTTTTTACTCCCTGGTAGAGAGTAACTTAGAAAATTGCAATGTCATCGTGACAGGCGTATAAAAATATGCTTTTTACTTCAAAATTTAAATTGATTGCAGTGAAAGGAGTAGAGATAGAAAAACAAGAATAATAACTAAGTAAATAAAACCGAAAAGATTTGTTCATTTCAACTAACTATAGGTAAGTATAGGTGAGCAAGTCCGGGTAGGCAAAAAAAAAAAAAGGTATGGAGTTTTTGTGGTATCCATCAATATACTGACGTTGTTCCGTAATGATTTAATTTTGAAGTGGTAACTTGAAAGTGGGATACAACATGGTTAGGTTTAATGGGATGAACCATGTTAACTGTCTGGTGTCTAAAAGACGCGAACAATGGCCGGCTTCATTATCAAATGTAGTTGGCGCGGTACGTAAAATTAGTTTCTAACGAATCGCTGAAAAAATTGCATCCTCATAGGCAGCGGATACCTACTCTCTCAATCAATTTTTTTGGAAATTTAATTTTCGATTATTTTACAACCAACCATCAGTAGCGCCTAGCCGCCTACTCAGAAATTCAAAATATGTATGTACATGTAGTGGAGGATAGAGTTCGGATCAATGAAAAATCTTCAACTATTATAGCGTCAACACCGTATTTCTCAAAATTATCTGCTCACTTTTCCCCACTTACCCTCGCCACTACGATCAATATTTTCTCCGTAATGCTATTCATCATTTCATACAGTTTCATACTACCTACCGGTACGTATGTATATTTGATGCGATACATCGACGGATGACGAGATAGAGTATTTCAAAGTTTTTTCCTACCAAGTTGAAAAAAATATTTTCAGACTTTTACATCTCCGCCCATGCAGCAATTATGGTGTACAAACCTTCATACAAGGCTGCGTTGCATAGGTATGAGATATAAAAGCTACGTAATGCGAAACGAAAGGTGTTACATCGAGACAGAACATCAACCTGTATGTTAAAATTCCCGTTGTTTGGTGGTAAAATTATTATCAGGTACCTACTACCTACCCTATGCGCACATTGCTGTGGCAAATAAATATCTACTTAATATTATATCGTATAATTTTACAAAAAACATCGTTTCGAGCTTATATGTACAAGTACATGTCTTAAGAACAGTGTTTATTGATATTATACGTACTTTCAAGTTGAGCTTAAACTATAATATCAAATAGGTAGGTATCACCTATCTACTGACAGCTATTCGACATTAATTCAAGCTCAACTTGAAAGTATAGGTATATATCTGTAAGATGTTCGTAAGATATGTATGAGCTCAGAATGGTGTTTTTCAATATTATTTATTAGCTGATGTGTAAGAATGGAAACAGGATATCCATCAGTCATAGCGGGCACATAGAGTACTTATTCGACATACACTTTTTTATTAAATTAATTCTGAGCAATTATCTCAGAATTAATTAATTTTTCGGTTCAGTTCGTAAAGAGTGCATGATGCAGTGCCTATTCGAGGGACGAATTCGTCAGTGGTTAATCTATGTTAGTACTCAGAAAAAGAAAATATTGATTTTTGATCGGCTGCGTCTTTTAAAAGGTCTCGGATTCTTTTTATGATGATGTTTTTGAAGCACATGTCTCAAATACCAATAATCACTGATTGACAATCGGAAAGTACCCATCGTTTGGCTAAGATTATTTCAATGATTTTGAGGATCACTATCAGTTCATCCGAATACGTAGATAGGTACTCGTTACAGGATGGAGTCTAATTTTTATATTTTCGTAGCAATGTAGAATTGCACATCCCACTTCTTGGAATTTTGATGCGTCCGTATAAAGGGCATGATGGGATAAGATAGTCGAAAATGCCCCCGAGAGCTTTTCGAACGGTTTCTAGGGCAAAAGGTGGCCCACATCGAAAAAAAATTTTGACAAAAATTTCAGGCTCCAGTTGCGCCTATTTTCGGAGATATAGGCAAAAACAAGTTTTTCGATTAAAATTTTTTTTCTCGCCATATTATAAAGGTGGAAAGTTGAAATTTTATTTATAGTATCTTGACAATAAAAGGGTTTTTCAGTAATTTTTTCAATTTTTTTCGATCAATTTTAAAAGAGTTATGCAATTTTTAAAATTTCAAACCGCCATTTCTATGGCAAGTTTTCGAGGTGCAATTATGAAAAAAATTCCATAAAATGTATCTTTTACCACCAAACATACCATAAAAATTTCAGAATTTTTGGAGTGGTGCAACATAGTCAAAAAAAATAAAAACTATTGCAGCGCGCTATAAACCAAGCGGTTCGGTACTATGCGCGCTGTAGGCCGAACGAACGTTACACGACGTTGCGTCGCCGCCTTAACAGTGCATAACAGCTTAACTGATCTTCTCGCGCTTAAAACATTACTTAGGCTTATATTTTTTCCTTTTTGGTTTACTTATAAGTGAACTCCTACAACTGATTAAATCAATTAATAGGCCTATTCCGTTTGTTTATTTGAAGAAAAAAATTCTTTCACCATAAAAATAACAAATATTAAAAAATTATAATAAAAATAATTATACTTATTCTTATTAATAGAATATGATTATTTTTATTATAATTTTTTAATAATCGTTAATTTGTATGGTGAAAGAATTAAGATATATCTTAGCTGCTTTGAGAAATGGCTACAGATGCACACGCGACGCGATGCGATGCACTATACCCCTTGACCGCCAAGTACACTTGATTTGTTAGTATTATTATGTTGTTTTCTAATGACTTCGGATTTTTAAGGGTTGGTAATTTTTGTAATTTCGTATTTTTTATAACTTTTTTTTACATTAATTTTTCTTTCTCTTTATTTAACAATTTTATAATAAATTATAATAATTTTAAAATATTTAAATTAAATTTTTTTATAGCTTTAATTAATTCTTTAATCTTAATTTCTTCAAGAATAACAAAAACTTTTTAACGATTTTTAAAAATTTGTTTGGCATTACTATGATGTAAAAAAAAAAAAAAAAAAAAAACTTGAAACAAAAAATATTAAAAATCCAATTTTATATATTCATTAGATTTTAATTTTTGAAATGTTTGCGATGAAGCAAAACGAAACACTGAATATAAACACTACAAGTGCTTGAGTAACATTTCGAAACTATTTTTCTACAGTTATCGTGCAAAATATCACCATCATTTATTTTTTCCCCTAATATCTTTGAAAACTTATTCGCATCTTTTTCAGAATTGATAGTTTTTTAAATGTCGCTATTTTTTTAAAAATAAATTAGATCTAATACACTTTTCATTATGCGACATTTTCGAAATTAATTATTTGAATTTAGAATTTATCACAATATATAAAAGTCAAAAAATTTTGGTTAGTGTTCTTATAGTGAAGGGGTAACATAACAATTATAATATTACATGCAAACAGAAGCATGATATGTAACGATTGTTTTGCAAACTGAAGTGGTCTTCCTCTTTATTATAATAAGGAGGAGAAAAATATTAATAAGAATATAATTATTTTTATCATAATTTTTTAATATTTGTTATTTTTATGGTGAAAGAATTTTTTTCTTCAAATAAACAAACGGAATAGGCCTATTAATTGATTTAATCAGTTGTAGGAGTTCACTTATAAGTAAACCAAAAAGGAAAAAATATAAGCCTAAGTAATGTTTTAAGCGCGAGAAGATCAGTTAAGCTGTTATGCACTGTTAAGGCGGCGACGCAACGTCGTGTAACGTTCGTTCGGCCTACAGCGCGCATAGTACCGAACCGCTTGGTTTATAGCGCGCTGCAATAGTTTTTATTTTTTTTGACTATGTTGCACCACTCCAAAAATTCTGAAATTTTTATGGTATGTTTGGTGGTAAAAGATACATTTTATGGAATTTTTTTCATAATTGCACCTCGAAAACTTGCCATAGAAATGGCGGTTTAAAATTTTAAAAATTCCATAACTCTTTTAAAATTGATCGAAAAAAATTGAAAAAATTACTGAAAAACCCTTTTATTGTCAAGATACTATAAATAAAATTTCAACTTTCCACCTTTATAATATGGCGAGAAAAAAAATTTTAATCGAAAAACTTGTTTTTGCCTATATCTCCGAAAATAGGCGCAACTGGAGCCTGAAATTTTTGTCAAAATTTTTTTTCGATGTGGGCCACCTTTTGCCCTAGAAACCGTTCGAAAAGCTCTCGGGGGCATTTTCGACTATCTTATCCCATCATGCCCTTTTGACAAAGCATTCGTGACGCTGGAGCAAGTCTTAAAAAGAATCGGTAGATTCGAGAAAATCTGCTTTTTGTTGCATTTTCTTCTGACAGCATTTTGTTTTTATAATTTTGGCTGCAGTGGATTATCAGGAATAATATTTTGTAGCGGTATACTATAGGTATGTACGTAATTACCCAATTCACATAGCATGAAGAATGTGGTGTTCTAAAGCGTTTGAGAAGAGAGCTTTCAGAGTAAATTTCAACGAAGTGACTAGTCTCTGATGATGGAGCGGCAGAGTGCCAAATTCGTGGTTAATACTTGGACTTGGTGTCGAGTATAATACGGTTGCAAAATTTAAGGCCCTGCCTGTGGATGCGGTGTTTTGTTTCTTTGATGAAGAATTTGGGACAGTTAGTCTTATCTAAGTGCCATAATTCAATTTTGATAGTAGGTACGTATTAGAGCTTTGTATAAGTATCATGATCGCAGTATCAGGATCTGCTCCCCATCATATTGTTAGCAGGTTCAAGCGTTTCAAACATTCAGTCCTTAGTTGGTTAATAAATGATGTCCATGTAAATATTTTGTTCAAACATTACCCCGATATTCATTTCTGCTCTACAGGCTGGAAAATATTGGAATGAAATTTTTTTTGTATACATTTTTTTCATCGAGGGTTCCTCTTTAAGTGGGTACAAAACAAAAAAAAAAAATTCACCCGTTCTACAAAATGTTAGCATTTCCTCCGCACCTACTGGTCCGATTTTGACGAAATTTTGGTTTCCCGTCCGAATCAACGTGTAGATAGTTTTTAACTATAATCCAAACCCCAACCCCAAATTGGGGAGGGGGGGGAAGAGGATCAAAATTTTGAATAGGGCTCTCCTTAATTTCAAAATTACATTTTTTTTTGATAAATGGATTTTAGAGTATGAATCGATTTTTTCATGTTACTACTATTTTTCATTTTTGGAGCACCCTTACCCCTCAAATTTGACTCAATAATGGCATTGTAAAATCAAAAATCGTTAAATTTTACTTTTTTCAAAAATAAGCTGCACATTCTTTACGCTGTAGTTACCCAAGTATTCGTGTAAATTTTTAATGCTTTTCGACCATATTTGAAGGAGGGGGTAAAGAAAAACCAAAATTTCTGTATTTTTACTTCCTTTCAATTTTTGAATTTTTTTTTTCAATCAACGCGTTGAAAATAACAATAATAAGAATGTATAAAAATTCCCAAAAGAATACACCCAAAATAAGGCTATTATAGCGAGTTACAATTTACAAATTCGAAAATCTTCAACGTTCGTAAATGACAAGCACGTTGTAAAACGTTTTCGTTGCATTCGCGATTCGTCAGATGCGAGTTACACGAGGTAAACATGTTCGCCCTTCAATACTCGCGTTCGTATGCTCAAACCCGATAAAAAGGGTATAAATTTCGCCATGAGTTTTTTTTTTCTCAGTGTTTTTCCCATGCACCTTATATACGATTATGAATTTTAATTTAAAAAAAAAAAAATTGAAATAAAACGCACATTTGAACGGTTTTTTAAAAAATGAATCACATTTGTGTACGTACTTTTACAGCAGGAAAAAAATGAACATTATTTTTCATAAGAAATTATGATGAGTTTTAGAGCCAAAATTGGAATCTCAGTGCACGTATTCGCAAGCGTGTATTAGTAGAACGGCTGACGACTTCAGAATTTTTTCATAACACACCAGTTGTTGATTGTCATTATTACTACCCACAGATATTTTTAATTTAATTTAAATACTCTACTTATAAAGAAGTTTAATTACTTATGAACACGATGATTGATGATAAACAAATTTTTCCCACATCATTTCTGTACATCCCCGTGGAAAAAAAGAAATAATTCAGCTGAGAAAGGCTTATAAATCTGTGTTAAAATCAATTTATAAATTTAGGGGAGACTCGGGCATATAGAATAACCTTTTTTTAGTTGGTTCTAAAATACGTTGTAATTCCAAAAAACATCTGGAAACAGCTTTATTATGAAGAAAAAAGATTTCTTTTTCAGAATATGTAAAAATTCATGTAGCAAGAAAAAATTCTTTTGAAGATGCAACAAAAGTTTGAAATTTCGAGATTCTCGATTTTTGGTAGTACACAATCAGTTTATGTGAAATAAAAAATAAAAAAAAATAAAAAATAAAAAAAAAATGAAAAACTGTCCAGTTGCAAAATGTAACCATCGTAAACCCCTACCAAATGTGAATATTGCTAGCTATTCAGAATAAATAGCACAGCCATAATTTTTGATGATTCTTCATGCCTGGCCAGTTCTCTCATTTTATGGAATTAATGGTTGTTATTCAAAAGTGAAAAGAGTTGATACGAATCGAGCGAGCAATAAAAAAGCAAACGATTTGAGCGAGCGAAGCGAGTGAAAGGGCGCGAGCGTAGCGAGCAACCAACGGAGGATTGGGGGCGAAGCCCCCAGGCTGGCAGCGCGAAGCGCTGCTAGTAATTTATATATACCTACTTGTGCTCGTCCACTATGAAAATGTACTAATCTAGTGCGTAGTTTTGGTACCTTTAGCTATATAGTATCTAGATATTTGGTACGCGAATGTCCAAAAAGTTATATAAGTATACACGTATAAAGAGGTTGAAATAACGGGCTAACGGTGAAATTGGAAGAGAAAAAACAGAATCCTTGCTTATTACTCGCGTAGCTGGCTAGCTGCTAATCACACGTATAAAGTATATACAGTACACAGTATACAGTATACACACTACGTACATACTATAATGTACATTGTTGTATATGCGATAAATTAAGAAGAGCCAGCCTGAATTCTTAGGTAGTGGGCAGCTATGTACAGTGTACGCTGTACACGCTAGACGCAACGCAATCATAACTGCGATTGCGAATCTGCGAGTAGCCGAGTAGAGGCATTGGTAAGCGCTTACGGGTGCGAACATGGACATCAACTCCTAGACTCGCGGTCAGATTTTCAGTAATGTAAGGTCTAAGCAAAAAAGACTTTATTTTTAGTCAGCTGCCGCGTGCGTTTGCTCCAAAAATAACGCGTTTTAGTATAGATGACAATCACAGTTCACACATACGTACTATACAGTACATATGTATCGTACGTTTACGCATACAAACATACTCGTTTGCGAAAGCCATATGATGACGAGCGTGTGGCAAGCGTACAATATGAGAGCGTATATAAGTAGGAAGGAAGGAAGGAAGGAAAGAAAGAAAGAAAGAAGAGAGAGAGAGAGAGAGAGAGAGAGAGAGAGAAAGTAAAAGAAAAAATTCGAGTATTAAAGTCGAGAGAAGAGTAACGTAGCCTATTAGCTATTTGTATGCATTATAACAGAGAACGAGTATATCATCGTCTTTCAACGGTTAACATGTCGTCGTTTTTTTTAAAATAAATGTCAATTGTCTTAGTATTTTTGTTGTCGACCGCCGCGATTAAAAGAGTTATTGTAATGTGCTTTATACGAGTGCTATTTGTTTGTACTCTTAGTATAATGGTCATTGTATGTTCGGCCGGTTCGCGATTATTATTATGTCATATTTCAGTACTACATTCACGCATAAAAGGTAGGTTATTAGGTATTACATACCTACTATCATTATATGGTGCAAGCGTGGATTAAACCGATATCTATTACATCTAGCCGATCTAGGTACTTGGTACTAGGCATAGTAGGGTAGTGGGTAGTAGGTAGTGGTACCTTTTAATCGGTAGTTATCATATACCCACATACAATATACAAGTATACGTATACAGTATACTTACTCCTTTATTAGTTCTCTCTGAACGCTTTATTTCTTTCTTATAAGTAATCCATTGATTGAACAATAATCCTACGACAATTAATGCACGAGATTATGCGCAACTGCACGTACTAACGTACTTATATAGGTGTAGCCAGCCACGTTGCTATAGTGTATGCTGTATACCTACTAATTTGGGATGTACTACCTATATGTAAGGATTGTATCTAGGTGCATGTATGTATACCTATTACCTATCTATGCCGTACATTGCGCGCATTTGAACATGGTTCTAATGAAATCTCCATAGCATCAAGGCAGGTATTCACTTACCATGCGTGCATCAAAATTTTTGCGAATGAGCATTACCATTTCTGAAAGAAAAAAAAAATATATAATTATATATACATTGAATTTTCTATACTTCACTCTACTCCACCACATCAGAATGAAGGACAAGGAAAGGGAAGAGAAATCACGAAACGAAGCTGCTTTATATTCGCATTTTTACGTAGAACATGCGGCAATCTTTTATCAACGATATACCGCGACAGCTCTCTTTTCAATTCTTTAATGAATAATATTTTATTGAATAATCATAAAAAGCGAGATTTCGCGAGAAATTTGTTTGAAAACTGCGAAGAAGGTAGGTCATATGAAGAATCAACAAAATCAGCAGGTGGGAGCATGAAAGTCGAACTGGAGGCTAATTTACCATTATCTGCTCTTGCTGTCGGAAACTATTGCTTGAAACAAAAAAAAGAAAAAAAAAACAAGCGCACCCATTCAAATAAGGAAAAAAATACGGATAAATGAAAATAAATATACGAGGAAAATTCAAGTATCAAACACGGATGATGCACATTCTCCATCTATAGAGCTAGATTTCTCCAAATTTTCAGGTTTCAAGGCTATCACTGAATTCAAAAATTGATTTCATTTCTCGAATCAGTGATCTAAAAAACATATAATTTGATATGTATAATCTTGAATGTTTTTCGGTTTTGTAGAGCTTTTAGAAAAGCTAATTTCAGTTTTGAAATCGACCACCCTAAAAACCAATTTGATGCGTACTTCACATTTATTAAGTCAAATTTTCAAAAATTGCTTCAAAAATTGCTTTCAAAATGTATCTAACAAGGAAAGAGCGCGATGTATGACTGCGATTTCAACCGAACAAATATCATTTGAAAGTGCAAGCCTAGGGTAGCTGCTACCTACTTCATATCCAAAATTTCAGCTGCTTTAAGTGATTCAGGAGGGAGGTATGAATTTTTCAACGCCCTCTTTAAATGAGCTAAAAATGCAGATTTCGACTTTTGTCCCGCTACGATATTGTAGTCAGTCTCACTGCATTAGCTTCAAAGTAAATAGCTCGAAAAATGCTCTCTCTGACCGTGACATCGTTCTTCACTTGTAAAATTTGTCAAAATCCCATTGTCAGCCTTTTTCAGCCTTTTTCTGCTCTGTAAAATTTCGTTATTGAACATTTTTTTCCAAACGAATAGTTGTTTTTATATTTATCGCTATGTGCACACTACGGCTGATAGATATCCTATTTTTTTTTTTTTTTTTTTTTTTTTTTTTTACTACATACATAGGCAGCAAATAAATAGAGGAACAACGCCATTTTGAGCGTATGCATGTCTCATGTCTTACGAACATCTTATAGACATAGGTATATGTACTTTTAAGTTGAGCTCGAATTAATGTCGAATAGATGTCAGTAGATATCAACATATTTTTTCTAATTTACAAAAAATATTGATATCCATTAGATATTAGTATTTAAACTCAGCGTAGAAGTAAGTATATGGATAAGATGTTCATATTAAGACATGTATGAGCTCAATACGGCGTTTTCTCTATAGGCTATGTAATATTCGCCACAGCAATGTGCACGTAGGGAAATTTTGATTTCGAGCATTGTATGGGGCTGTGGGTGTTACCTATAGCAATGAATTTACCTACCAAATTGAAAAATACTAGCAAGAACATAATATGTATATTATATAACAATATCCCATCAAATTAGTAAGATAATCGTGTTAATAAGTGCTCGGGCATTTCAAAGATGACGAAATAGCGAAACAACATTAATACTTGGCGGTCTCTTTCAAAGAATTATCTATTTGCAGTTAAAAAATCATTTTCATTGCTCCGATTGCTGCTACACTTGCAGGTAGCTCAGCTGAGCGTGAATCAAATTTCAAGGCGTATCCTGTATAAGTATGACGCTGACGTACGCGAACTCGTAGTATAGGTGGGCAAAGTACGTTATCCGACAGATGATGTGATTTGGCTGTATTTTTGTTAATTTTATTGCCTTGGCTGAAACATATATTCGCTAAAGACCTGATATTCTGTACTGCATATCAAAATGGATAGATGTAGCCTAATCGGATACCTACCTATACTCTAACGAATAAATTACGTTTTCAAAGTAAAAGATATATACCTACCTATCACATTCAATGAGAATACTGCAATACCAATCTCGGAGAATATTATTATTCACTTTTATGAAATTATTTGTTATTATTATTGTTATTGTTACATGAGAGATGATGGAAAAAACATTATAGGTGAAAGTATAGGTATAGGTATAGGTAGTATTTCTTCCTTCAACCGTTCTAAAGATTCGAATGATCCACCATTTTGAGGGTATATCGAGAACTGAAAACAAAATACCCAGACGATGTGTATTTATGTAAATGACTTTCGTTGAAATTTGGACGATTTTTACCCACACCCGCTAACGCTACGAGGTGAAAAAATATATATGTCCTACGTACCTATATAACTACATCGGTTGTTGCAGCACGACACTTGAGCTATTTTCTCATGATTCTCCACAGTCGAAAAATAAGTTTGACATTTTTTTGTTGAAAAATCGTTTTTTTTTTTTTTTTTTTTGTAAATTTTGAATAAATTTTGATTTGATGCGAAAAAATTTAAAAAACATTAATGGTATCATTACACAGGTATTTTACGTAGTCGAAATATGCGAAATTTTGCCCTCTTTTGATTGGCATAAAGAAAAACTCGATACCATTTTCCAATCTACAGTTAAAATGTTTTTTTTCCTCCTCTCTTTCTTTAAGAAAAAAACCATGTTTTCTATTCACATATGTCGCCGTGAAGTATTATGAACTTGTACGAAACTAAGGTAGAAACTAGAAAAATACCCAAAATTTTCTCCAAGAAGAAGTCAATACCTACAATTTTTCGATCAAAAGTTGTCTGGAGTGAAATGATAAAGTTTTACTGAAATGTGTTTGTAAATTAGTTAAAGGGAGGTCTTGCGTTAAGTTTTTTGATATAGCTAGGGAGGTCAAAAAAAAAGGGACCTTCCTTTTACTTAACAGCATTTTCGTAATCTACGCGAAAAGTACGTCAAGGAGATATAATCAGAATTTCATTTGGAGGTTGGACCTCCCATCAATGCATTTGTAAGACACATACACCTTTTTTGTGTATAATTTCAAGAATGTATCATTCGGTTATTTTAATAATAAAGGGAGGTCAGTGTCTATGGCCTCTACAGATGGGAGGTCATTTCGTGCAACGTTGCCACATATATTAAGTGTAAAAAAGGGAGGTCTTTTGAATCACACATGCAAGAAAGGGAGATCTTTTTATTTGAACATAATTATAATGGATAACGCGCGAAAATTTAATTTTTTTGAAGAAAATAAATTATGCCAGATAGAAAACTACCTATATAAGGTAACACTGTCAGCCTAGCATGATTGTGTTGATTTCAATTCCACATTTGGTAATTAGTGCACCTTGAACGTTGACACCAGTTCGCATCCCTACTACAACAACACCACATCTCAAAATACATCAAATAACCGAAACTCAAGAAAATTGCTTTTCATTTGCTTTGTGAATAAGGAAATATGAATTCAAATTCATTTCTTTTTCATTGATCCTTACTAATTTTTCATGTACTTTCCAATGGTAAAGGCAGATTTTCAGAACACAAATTATTTTTGGTAGTTTTTTGAGATGTAGTGTTTTTGCAGTCAAGGATTTTTTTTTTGAGATGTGGTGTTGTTGCAGTAGGGGTGCGAGTTGACATTAACTTTGCACGACGTGAATACTGCTGAGGAAAATCCCAAATCTCGAAAAAAAGAGGAAACTTTTCGTACTGAAGTATTCAATGACGAATCGTTGATTAACAGTTCAAAAAATTTGGAGGTTGATGAATCGAAAAATTCGCAGAAAAATGAGGTTCCACTGCGAGACCTTGGTGAATTGACAAATTAAGTGCCTTAAAGTCGTATTTTTGCAATTTTCTTCGGTCGTCCATTTTACCTGGAAAGAAAATGTTTGAAATGTGTCAAGAAACTCACCTTATACTAAAAGATCGATCATGGAGAAATGTAAAAGATCGAGTGAGACAAATGCAAAAAGTAAACTGCGAATGATTTTCCGTTATATTTTTGCATATTTCTGATTTTAATCATTTTATCCAGTTTTATACGTTTGATTTTGCCAGTTTTATTGCTTTCAAAAATAAATGATATTGGTACAAAAAATTGTGAAATTTATTCATTCTTACCTGAAAATTCGATCGATTTTTCATCATTCTATAACTTGGAATATAATAAATTTGATGTAAAATTTTCCACTAATATATGTACTTGCGTTATAGTCATGTAATAGACTATGGTGAAATTTGCCTACTCTTATCGGAAACTTCATTTGGTTTGTTAAGGGTCTATTCTACATACACGATTGCATACTGGTTTGCCTGCCAAATGACCATTTTCGTACATCTTTAATTCTCAAATACTACTCATCTGTTTCACTTGAAATTTAAAATATACATCAATAATAAGAATTTGAGGAACTTCGCAGAAGGTTTTTTTGATTAAGTGATTATTTGTCGAGAAAAACGTAAAAATTAATTGGCTTTTGAGGAGACCATATTTCACAACTTATAACTTTCTTATAAATTGGAATTTGAATTTTTAGTTCTAGACAAATTAAAGAGCAGTGTCTTATCTTCTTCATTTTCAAATTTCAAAAGTTTTCATGAGAAACTCACGAAGAATTTCACTCTGAAAAATGTCACTTTTTTAGCGTTATAAATTTTGGTTCCCATATAGATAACATACAGTGCCTGCGAAGTTTGGTTGTACTAAAAAAAAGAACCGTGTATGTGAAACATACCGTTAATTTCTTAATAAATTCATTTCATTTTCATCGAATTCAAGGTAATCTGAAAAATATTTCTTGAATGAGATTCTCTCAAAAGTTAAGTGTTATTAGGTAAAGTTATAGTCGGGTACTCACTCAGTTGGCTGTTCAGTAACTTCAAACACTAAATTTTAAATTTTTTCATATTTTCACAACTAAATGATTGAAAATCAACAATTAACTTCAAAATTAGATCAAAACATTAAATTAAATATTTCAGAAGTGATTCCTTACTTTAGCTAGGACAAACGAAACAAAAAAATAAATCTTGCCCAAGAGCTTGAATTATGAAACATTTCGGCTTATGATAATATTCTTTTAAGTATTGGCAACGTTGCAAAAAAGACCTCCCTCGCTAAAATGACCGAGACCTCCCTACAATGCTTTTGTAAGAATTGGTGTGTGTAAGGTGACCTCCCTTTCCCACTTGAAAAACTTAAGGTATATTCCACACATGTGTGTATAAATGACCCCCCTTTCAATGGTTTACAGACACAAAAAAAAATATCGTTTTTTCACTGTTTTTATATATTGAGCTTAGCGCGCTGAATGACGATCATTTATATAAAAAAAAAACTTATCGAAGTATTATCGTAGTAGAGATATATCAAAATACACATGAACCTCCCAAGCGAAAGCTGGTGACCTGGACCTCACTTTGATAGTTTTACAAACATGTGTATGTAAACTTTTCACTCACGTTTTGAGTACTTTTTTTGTGTGTATAATAAGTTTAATGTTTACCTTTTGAGGACTTTAAATGCGACGTTGCCACTATTTTATACTAATAATTATTTGATGAAATAGCGAGTACTAAGGTCTTTGAACAGGTAAGTAGAATAATTTTTTTTTATAACTTACTAATTTATTTATAAGCAGTAGTAGAAGACTTGATAGTGCATAAATACGATTATAATGTGCGACTTACTGATTTTAACACCCCTCAGTACCAAATTCTCTTACCGAAATAGAAAACTTGAACTATATTAATTTCTTTCGTTGCTTTTTGTTTGATTAAAAAAGAAAAACTCAATTATTTCATTTCCTAAGCATTCTAAAAGTTAATTATCAAAATTATGTACTTTATTTAACTTTTTATTAAAATTACTCTAATTTACTCGGCAACTTTAATTCTTGATAAAATTAATTTATATCAGTTGATATAGATAAAGTGAAACTTTAAAAATTTATTATTCCTTTTATAATACTTTTCATAATTTACTATTTAGTGGTGGCATTGTCAGAACACTAAAATGAGTTTCAATGGTAGAAAACTGCGATAAAAGTTGATAAAATGCGTCTAAACGCAACATGTCCGCATTTGTTTTAGACCAAACGCATCAATAAAACTGTATTTTCAAATAAAATTTATTGAATGAAAGTATATACGTATGGATAAAAAACAAAATGCTGTGTCAGCGAACGAACGCATAAAAAAAATAATGCTGTATCAGCTAATGTCTTCACTAACATACGGATAAAGAAGCAGGGTGCCTACCAAAATTTATTTCGCGACCTTTTTTTTCATTATTATTACCACAACTGAATAAAGTACAGTGTTACAACTGAATACAACACGAAAAGTTTTTAAAATTAAAAGTTGGGACTATTTTTAGGGACTTTTTGGGGATTTTTAGTAAAAATCAAAATTGCAACTTTTTTGCGACTTTAGCGACCTGGTAGACACCCTGAAAACTTATGCTGTATCAGCTAACTTACAGATAAAAAACGAAATGCTCTATGAGCTAACTAAAAAAAAAAAAAAACAATTCTTTCGAGTGAAATAATCCTTTGCAACCAAATCTTTTTAAAAATTAATTTGCCAACTAACTTATAAGAATGGTGCAAAGCGAAAAAACTCAAAATTTATTTTGGAAACGTATTCCTAACTTTGTCCTTAACGTTGCACCAAGTCCTATTTTGTAAGATGCTGGCGTTTTCTGCAATGAACTTTTCTACTAACGCTTTTGGTGGTAAGTATATTTGCCTGTTTTTAATATGTAAACCAAACCATGTGTTAATGATTTCATTTTCAGCATCGCTCCAAGGGCGTTTAATCGTAACTCTCCTATAAGACGATGATGCGGATGTTTTCTTCACTTTTTTTCGTGGTTTTGTTGATCACGTGGTGTAAAGTGTATAAATTATTATTGTACTCAAAACGTGGGCGAAAAGTTTATCTTAATGTTAAATGTACTCAAAACGTTGGTGATGAGTTTATACACATGATGAGTTTATACACACGCTGAGTTTAAACGCACGCCATGATAATTGCAAAACGCTGTCTAGACACATCCCCCCTCCACTAGAAAGGCTATCACGTGTTGTAATGTGTGTAAACCATTATTGTACTCAAAACGTATGCGAAAAGTTTTTCTTAATGTTAAATGTACTCAAAACGTCGGTAATAAGTTTAAACACACATTATAGTTAGTACTCAAAAAGTACACGAAAAGTTTACCTTGATGTTATTTGTATATAAATACATTAAAAACGTTTTGGGTACTTTTAAGTGTGTGTATTTAAACTTTTCACTAACGTTTTGGGTACTATTGGGTGTGTGTACAGGACACACACGTAAATGTCCTCAAAACGTTAACGAGGATTTTATGGAAAGACTTGAAGGAGTAGTGGCAACGTCGCATTGGAATGTACCCAAAAAGAATATTTTGCCAACTAAATTATGAAAGTCCTCAGAAAGTAATGGAAAAGTATGCAAGGTGTCTGGTAGGGTGTAACAAATTGTGTATACCTTACACAAAAAAAAAGTTGCACGAGACCGACGTTTTGGGGACTGAGCCCGAAATCGATTTTTCTGAAATTTTTCATGAACAGTTTGACTCGTAGAGCACGAAAAAGTGGTTAAAACGTTTTGGGGACCTGGCAAAAGTCCCCAAAACGTAAAAAGTCCCCAAACCTACTGTGAGGAGTTTACGCAATGTCCTCAAAAAGTATATTTTGTCAACACACACACACAGATATTTATGCCTTACGATCTGCACTAAAGGGGCGCAGGCACAAGAGGCACCACCCTCACATCCATGAAGGAACACTCTACCAGATAAGTCCAAAACAAAACGGTATGTAAAAACCAGCGGTTCGGACTTGCTAGAGTTCACTCTAAGTCCACGACTCGCAAACCGCTCAGAAATCAAAAAGAGAGAGAGACAGAAACAAAGAAAAAAACAACCAAAACCCTAAGAGGCAAAGCAAGTTCTTACGGATAAGCGTTGCCCTCATTTGGTCGGCTGTCCTCATTTTGTTCTATTGTATGATAGCAAATGCCGATTTCATTTTAACTTTAATATATAGAGAGATATAGGTTTTGAAAAGATATACCTATCTCCTTCAATTTGCAAAACTCTGTAACGTTTTTCGCCTAATCGGGTAACCAGGTGATTCAGCGAAGTTATTTTGGTCGGACAATAATGAGAGGTACCTAATTATTGGATGATTATAGTTGGCTTACTAAGAAAGATTTTTTTGCTTGTATACTAATTCCTTTATACTTTACCATCTGCGCTGTGACATGAGATTATAACATCGGATCGTTGAGATGATTTTAGTAGTCAATGAAGTCAACTTCAAGGATTTATTTATATTCTTCATGTTACATGTAGCTTTATGTTTGATGATATACCTTTGTTAATATACGTTAATATACAGTAAGCGGTTGTTGATTACACCTGGTGACTTTTTCAAACACTTCTGTTTTTTAAAACTCAAAAGTGATATCAAATTTGAGTTCAGCAAGCGCAGTTTTTCTACATTCTCGGCTTTGGGACTCTGTGAGGGGCCGAATCTGAAAGCTCATATCAAATTTGACTTCAGTGACTTCGAAAACATATATTTTATATTCGTTCATTTGAATGACTTCGGCGAGCAGCGACCTTGGAAAGTATGCCTACATCCTGCGTGCATTTGAAAAGAAATAGTATTCGACTTTAGCTCGAGTACGTAGAATCACAGTAGGCCCTACTATGATGTCTTTAGGAGATATGGGCAATTGGAGAAATTTGCTTGACCTTATTTTTCTCCCCTTCAAAGCTCAGAAACTATTTTCCGCTCATGCCAGCTCTCGTAGTTCAATAATAGTGAAGCTTAAGTTTAAATACGAGGTATGCTTATAATTTCGAGCCCAAGCTGACATTTGAAGCCAGAAACGCTCATTTTGAACATAGTAACGCGTCCTTTTTCGGTTCTCTTCTCGACACATCGTCAGTGAAACTCAAGTGAAAGACTGCTTCGAGGCTACCTGCAGTGGTTTTAAAATTCGATCAAATCGCCATTTTGAGTGGAATCAAAAATTCGAAAAAATACTTGGCGTGAGTAATTTTTCCATATATGTATATGTATACGTTGACATTACGATAGATAGCAATATTAGTTTCTTATAGAAAGCTTAACTAAACAAGTTAGATGTTGCGAAATCAACTCCAAATGGCGTGAAAGACAAAAACATACAGTCGTCTTTCAATCGATCTACGTAAGTATAGATGTAATATGTACACTTAATGACGTATCAGAAACACAAATTACTTGTACAAGCATACGTAGGGTCGTAGGTTCTAGAGGTACCTAGACCTACTACCTACACAGGCGTTATGTTAGATATAAATGTATGTATGTACACGTAGTACCTATGTAGTATGTGCTATTACAACAAATGCAGCTCGATTGCATCGCAGAACTGTTCAACACATCAAGTTGTGTAGTAGCGAAGTACAAAGTATAGCGATAGTATGCTGACGGATACAGCCGTAACCTGCGTGGCGATGCAGAGAATCCGATGATAAGCCGGAACGTTGATTTGCGAGTGGAAGACGATTGTGGAAAAGGGTGAAATTAACTCCATTCGAGGTGAGGATGAGGTTCGTTTCGATAGCGGCAATGCAGGGATACGCGGCGTCGTGTCGCGATGCGTTGCGCCGGTACAGTGGGTACACTGCACTGGCTATAGCGTCTAGCTTTAGCGTCTATCGTGAATCGTCTAGTAACGCAAGTATACGTTCAGGCAACACCGTCACCGTGCGGCTGCGGATACTCTCTGTATCGCTGAATTAGTTGTTCTCAATTCTGGACCACCAGTATTCCAGTGTCACTTGTTTAGTTTGAACGCATTCACCAACTTGTAATTCAACATTTACGAGGCTACACCAAAATTTTTTTCATTTCATCACGTCTTTACTTCTCAATTCGTTGTCTTAGTTTTCGTTTTCAAATCAGGTCTAATTTTTCTACGTTTTCATTATTATTTTTTTACCACATATATCGATTCTCGTCGTATCTTCATCGCCATCGCTATCGCCATCGTTACCGCCATCGTCCTTTCAATCGTGTCCCATCATCGCTGTCGTCGTCGTCGTCGTCTTCGTCGCCTCCGCTGCCATTACATTTCTCATTTTATAACTTTTTACTTTGTTCCAGTTTTTTAGTTTTTATTGCCTGCCAGTCGTCCTTTTCTCTTCTTTCTTGCTCTTCTTTATGCGATCCCTTTGTCTTCCTGTCCTGTAGTCTTCAATTCGACTAGAAAGAAGTTATCGTTAAAATAAATTGGTGATATGCGGAAGAGAAGAGATTGTAATCATGTTTGCTATGACAGATTACTTTGGCGAGTTTGCCATGGCGAGGTAAGAGATAACACTACCATATACATCTATCGGCTATCGGCTATCGGCTATCATTGCGCATATCGCCTAGTACCGAGTAGTTAAAAAAAAATTCGGCAATTATTTACGCTGCGTCGCTTACCATACTGCTACCTGTTTGCCTACTTAAATAAGTTCTAGCTAGGTAACCAGTTAACCACTAACCAGATGCCAACCAACCCTTATTTCTCATTCTTATCGCTATTCAAGTTACGACGCGACGGTGTCATCTATACTTACGAGTTGAACTGATAAACTACAATTTTCCTTGCTCTCGTTACAATCATTTTTTCGTATATTGCAGTAAAAAGAGTGCCATTTTGCTCGAAATTGTATGCACGTAGCTAGGTAGCTAGGTAGGTGGATAGGTGGATAGGTATGTAAGCAGGTAGGTAGGTAGGTAGGTAGGTAGGTAGGTAGGCAGGCAGGCAGGAAGGAAGGGAGGGAGGAAGGTTTAGGAGTTAGTTGAATAAACAGTTGAGCATATCAACCCATATGACGTGTTTACAAAAACATGTAGTGTACTTATCCACATATTGGTTGGTGGCGGTTACTACTTGTAGTTAGCCGCGTAGGTCTACGGTCAGGGTTGAGCATGTTAAACCAAAGTGTTTAAAACATACGTTTAAAACGTGTTTTAAACATTGAAAAGAAACAAAATGAAATTTAAAACAAAATCCTATTCAAAATGCGTTTAAAACGTTTTTTTTTTGTTTTTGTTTTTGTTTTTGTTTTTTTTTTTTTTCGTTTTAAACATGTTTTTTATTCTCCTCATTTTTTTCTTTAAATTTACGGTATTTAATCGAAGAAATGCTAGTAAATGCTAACGACAAAGAATTTTCTTCCTGCGAAGGCATCTTCTAGATTTTGAAAATTTTTTTCCAATCTCCATTTTCAAATGTTTTGAACTTTTGAGAACTTGAGAAGTCAAGCTCGTCAAGGGTATAATGATTAAATGTGAATTGTTTTTTAATTTAATTTTTATGATTTCAAAATATTTCAATAGAGAGGCTTCTTGCTGCTTTATAGAATTACTTAAGCGAAGTCAAGATGGATGAAATAACTTGACCTATTTGAATTTTGTCACGACTCGCGACAGGTGTTAGATAATAATTAAACGAATGGGGAATTCTTAGGTTCTCCACTCTCTATGCTCGTAGCTCTCAAGCGAAAATTAAATAATCGATGTGATTCTTAATTTTTTCTTATTCAATTATGAAGTTATGATGAGGAGCATAAACATTATAATATCGTTGAATAATAAGAATAAAAAAAAAAAAAAAAAAAAAAAAACGATTTAAAACTGTTCGAAACTACTTTTAAACAATGTTTTAAACGTGTTTTATTTTTTATGAAGGTTTTTTGTTTTTTATTAAAAAAAAAAAAAAAATGGTTTTTTAGCAACCCTGTTTACGGTATATATAGATACGTATTATACGGTACGTAAGGCTGGCACTAAAAAAGTAAAGTTGGAATTTTTTTCCCTACTACAGCCCTATAAAAATGCTTATTGGTCCCTCAAATGAACTCTCAAAAAGTTTCAGCTCTCCACAAAAATTTCTACTTATGGCAACTTGAGCGTGAAATTTCCGCATTAGAAAAACATGGAAATTTACGGGTTAAAAATGACGTACCGGTCTCCACCTATATTATGTGGAAAGAATGGAATTTTCGAATTTTCGCGAAACAAAAGTTAAAATCGAATTGCTCGTTGAAAAATACGTATATTAGAAAAGGGTTTTGTTTGCTTTTGCTACCTCTCCACCACCCCCTCCTCCCATCCCCCACCTTTCCCGTAGGTGATGATGAGAAAAATTTTTAACCGATTATGACGATTTCAATGGAGAAGAACCTGGTTCACTGGTTGCATCGCGAATATAGTATTGAAAATACTCATAATTTAAAGTTGTATTCTTTAAAAGGAAATAAATTTTTTTGAAAAATATTTTCATCATTACTGTAGCGAAACTAGCGATGCAAATGGATTTAACTTCATTCAGATTTTTATGATAAAGTATTCTCGTCATCGCCACGTTCGGAGGAGGAGTAGGAGGGAGCAAGAGCAAAAATCCTATTCTAATGCACGTATTTGTGTTTTTCGAGTAATTCCGTATACCTATACTTGGTATAGGTACGTGATGTTTACCACGACGTGAATTTTCATGTCATTTTTATGAAAAAATTTCAGTTTTTGGAGTGCTGAAATTTTTGCGAGACCAATCAGTATTTTTATTCGATGCCGAAAGTGAGCTAGTATTATTAACCAACAATACCAACATGTTTACCGCGAATAATGAAGTTATTATTCCCTAGGGAATAACGAAAAGAGGTTGAACTGCTTATCGACCGATCAGAATTGCTTAACGTTATACGTACGTATTTGTTGTATACGTAGAAGCGGCAACGGTATACGTATAGGTACTGTAATTATGATTATATTACGCATTAGTTTATGAATTATTTTCTACCGGTGAATCTGCATTTTTTGACATCGTCTATGTATGCGAATTAAATAAAATGTCGTTCGTCATGATAAACGAATGCAGAGTACCTATTACATGCTTCGCCTGCACTTTATCGCCAGAGTTGCGTAATGTGCTATCATCAACAACGTTCAGCGTCAAAGTTCGTGATACTTTTGAATTTTTACTACGCCAAGGTTGATACTTTTGTTTTTTTTTTTCCATCAAAAAGCAGTAGGTTACGCGCAGCGAAATTAAATGCATCGTCAAATAGGTAACTTGAGTACGTACCGAATGATACGGAGATTTTTTTACTTTCTTTCAATTAGAAAACGAATCATTGAGGTAACCAAGAATTAATATACCTGAATTGTCGAAGAGGGTAAATTCTTCTGCTCTTTCATATATTAGAACAAAGTTTCTTCAATTGCAAGCGGAGCAGGTAAGCTTTCAATGAGGTCATCTGCCTTATGCTCGTCGTTTTGGTCGTATTGTTTGACCTACTTTGCAGTATTATACGTTTTATGCAATAATAAGAAGAATCGTCAAAATCATCAAGGTTGTCTGTAGATGAAAATGGTTGAATAGTAATAATTTTTCAACTATGCAGAAAAAATCTAAATAAAATGAAATTGTTCACAGTTTTTTTTTCTCTCTCTCTCTCTCTCTCTCTCTCTCTCTCTCTCTCGACTACAGAATTTTGGGTTCAGGGTTGTTAAGATCACTTGATGTATAGTAGGTTTTTACGCATATCTACTGCATATCGGATGATTATCCGTATCTACCATCTATCTAAGACTCCATACGAGTATTACGTAGTTAGTGTACACTGTACACTGTACAGGCACGAAGACGACGAGTAAAATTTGTAGGTGGGTCGTATGCTAAGGATTGCGAAATAGACAACATTAGACGATCAGATACTATATATGTATTTAGGTACGTGAATGCTCTAATGTAAGTTCGGTATAGTTGTTAACAGTGGTCGGATATTTAGCTCGTACGGTCATATGTACGTACTTACACCATTACTCCGTAATTTATCACGTTGAGCTACACATTGACCCGGTAAATTTTATGAAATCGATATCGAAGCGCATATACTGTATGTGTAGTCTATACGTTTTAGGTAGGTACTTGGCAGTTAGCGGTACATACGATACAGCTACAAGATACATACAACACGTATCTAATACGAGTATACGTACGAGCTACTCGTATGCAACGTACTGTATATATGCTTGCTTTGCATTAGCGATGTGCGTGTTTTGATTACGCCGCGTCGCATCGCCAAGTGAGAAAGCAGTAAATAGAAAAACAACTGCAAAGTTTATCCGCATTTGGAGGGTGTTTCGCGAAACGTCTTATTCCTTTCGGGCGGTGCTGAATAGTCAACTGCTGTAGTGAGGTGAGAGTAATGGTGTTCGCCTATTCAAAATACGTACCTGAAAGATTGTTTCAGTAGCATAATGACCTGTTTTTAAAATTAATGAAATAGGTACGGGTTTTCGTCAACATATTATCATGCTCTACACTAATGAATGATCAGATATTAGATTATAATATGCTGAATGTACAAGGCGTGAGAAGGGAAATATTTTGAAATAAGTGCAAAAAAAGCTTATGGATAAATAGGTAGTCGTTTTTATTTTACGTATTTTCACGAATTACTTTTGAAAATACCCCATCAAGTACCATGTTATATTCAAAAATTGCCAAATAATTTATAGCGCACCCCCTTCAACAATCAACATAGCATAGGTGTCCATCCTCACGTTCGCTTACCGGCTTACGTATGAAAATGAAAAAATAAAATAAAATAAAATAAAAAATAACCGTTTTCAACTTTCCGTGAAAAACTTTTGAAAATGCTCCCATCAAGTATTCCATTTAGCCATTGCTAAATATTTCAGAATGCACGTCGTGTTTCTTCCTTTCTTCTAATAAAACTTTGAACATATTGAAATACCGAAACATTCCTGAATTTTTTATTTCTTATATTTTGAAAAATTTAAAACAAAGACAAGCGTGGGCGAGGGAGTACACCTATTCTATGTTGAAGAGCGTGTGCACTCTAAATTATTTAGCAATTTTTAAATCCGTTTCCTGTTATTCACGAAAAGGTGAAAATTTCATCAGGTATTTTTCCCACACACTTTTCTCTACTTTTGCCATTTTTCATTTGAATACGCAGGTAGTCGTGGAGGTGAGCACCTATCTTTCGTTGAGGGGGATACATTTTAAATCATTCAGCATTTTTTTTAAATCTCAGGGCGCTTGATGGGGCTTTTTTCTGCTTAGCCATGCGCCTCCTCCCCTCCCCCGAATACTGCAATTTCAAAACAAAATACGGAATACAACAAATCTGTTTCATTTTTGAGTTGCAAGAACTAAATAAACATCATATACTGTATTACAAGACGCTCAGTTTCAGTCCCCTGCTTCCATACATAAACGCAATTACAGAATTTCTAAATCTAGTACGATAACAATTTCCACTTATACAATTCCTCAAATTTGACAGCTCCTTACATTCAAACGCCATTATATTTTCGTTTTCCCTACACATTATTACATAATTTAACTTGAGATCGTCTTGTATAAACAATTCAGTAATGTATGTAGGTACTTAGTCGTGAAATCGTTATTAATATTCTTTAGCAGTAAATATTTAGGATTTGCTGAATTATGAATTACTGCAGCATTCTCCGCAAATGAAATAATTTAGATACCTCCCATTTCCAAGTTACCAAGCTCATTCACGCATACATATACGAGTAGGCATGTATTGTGATGAGTAAGGGTAGTAGAACGCTCCTCTATGGAACAGTACATATGCTTCCAATGCTATCACTTTATGTTTCATTCTGTCTTACAACTAGTGACGGCGTCCAGTAAAATGGAACTAAGGGTAGGATGGTCAAAAATTTTTTTATTTTTGATTCTGATTCGAAATTTCATTAAAATTTGAATGGAAGTGGTCCCAGACCTCAAAAGTCAATTTTCAGTGAGTGAGGTCGAAAAAAAAAATTCCAAAAGAAAAGGACCTAAGAGGTTTTCACTCTGAATTTTTTTAGATTTTGTTGAACTTTAAACTGCTCTCCGGAACAATTTCGTTTTTGGTCGTTAGGTCCCTTTTACCAGACGCCGTCACAATTATAAAATACATATATATACTCGTATTTACGAAACCACCTATTTATAATACCTGCGAAGCTACAAGTTCTGAATTTGCTTATGCTCCGCGAAAATCATAATTTAAAGCATGTAAAACGGTTCAGATGCAGCAATGATACAAGGTATACACAATGCAGCTATTTGTTATCAAGACACTAGGCCAGACAAGTTACTTAGGTATTCCATGTTTTGTCAAGGTACATAATTATCATCAACTACCTAGTACCTACTACCTACTACCTACTCTCGATTGTTATCGATGAAGAAATGCTGTTTCATCAGAAATGAAAGTATACCTACCTATATTATACGTACGGCATAATACGTCTTCCCTCCTTTAACAATACTCTTGAATATTTATTTTCGTATAAACCGAATTTCATGAACGAACCAGCTCACTGGAGCCCGTAAGCTCGAAAAAGCAAAAATTTTCTTGCTCATTTTGCAAATGCAGCATGTAAGTATGTGCGGTTGCATCGCGTTAAATCGAAAATTCTACATAATACATATGAAGACAAAAATGACGCTCTCGCGAATGGTATAACAATACATAATGATTTTTTTGTTGTATTTGTCCATTACATAATTATTACTTAAAATAAAACCCACAAGGATTCAAAAAAAAAAAAAAACATTATAATTAAGAAAAAAAAAGAAGAAAGAAGAAAGATAACAAATACAGCTAAAATCAAAGAAGAGTGGAGTGACCTGCAGCGGAAGGGAGAGGAAGGGTTATTACGTATTACCATTAGTGAAATCAATGAACGGATAGATAGATAGACAGATAGATACGTAAATAAATAAATAAATAAATAAATAAATAAATAAATAAATAAATGACTGAATAAACAAGTAAATGAATTAGCGCGAAGCGATAAAATAATTTATAATAATAATAATAATAATAATAAAACGGAACTATCGTTAAATACGGGTAAAGTAAAGGTGGTAGGTATTGTCGGGAAACACGGCTAAAGTTAAAAAGGGTAGGTGGAGTGACACATTAGCCTTGGAATCGAGTTAGGGGAAATAAAAGTATGACAGGTCGGTTAGAGAGTGGCTACATATAATGTCGTAGTACAGCCGTACAGGTACACGTTGCGGTAGCGGCGGCGCTTTGGCATTTAATATTTGTTGGATTTGTGTGCCGTCGGGTATGGGTTTTTCGGCAACGACCAACTTTACTGTTACATCAGTTTACGGGACAACATAACGGTGATGGAGTGCCGATGTTTAGTGCCATTCGTTTTCGATTATAATGCTGCTTCTGTTGCTCATGACATGAATATTCGATGGCTGCAGTGGCCGGACTCTACGGTTTTGGAGATGATAGTAGAACTGTAGCCACCAGATTACTCGAAAGACAAAGAGCCTATAACAGAGATTCTGCGACAGAAACGTATGTGCTCGATGCGCCGCTTATATCTGATTCGATTAATTTTCTGCTACATTCTTTGTTTGTTTTTTTTTTTTTTTTTTATTTTTATTTTTTATTTTATTTTTTTTGTTATTGTTATTATTATTATTATTGTTGTTGTTGTCGTTGTTGTTACTGTCTTCGTTGTCGTTGTTGATATTATTATTATTATTATTATTATTGTTACGTATTTCACTTTTTCTTTTTTGCATTCTACAAGTTTGCTGTTCTTTATTCGCACATTTGGAAGCAACTTGGCCGCACTGATATACTCAATGACTCGAATCGTCATCACTATACTTAAATTACAATATTTATTGGCACAGTCACCGCGGCTATCACCTACGGTATTTTGTGGTTTTGATTTTAGACATCAGCAGTCAGCACCTGTATAAGTACGAGTATGATCGAGGTGCTTCAAAAATGCATAGTACCTACATAATAGCTAGAGCTACATATGTCCCTAAACCTTCGTATCCTCCTAATCGTATACACGTTTAACGTGTATCATTACTATATAATCGCAACTTGTACTTGTTATATCGTTTCTTCTTACGACGTGAAACATACTCAACATACATACGATTACCTTGTCTACATACACAGCATGCATATTGCATATAGTGTACTTAGCTGTTCGACTACAAATTTACATCGATAATTACCCATTTAGGTACCTATTTTAATTCGTACTGTCACGTGTTGGTGTTGAAATGGAATTTTTTCAGGTAGAAGGAGTAGCTAGTTCGAGCTATGTATATCGGAAACCCAAAAACTGACATTAATTATTTGTCTTATCTAAGGCGCAAACTTTCGTGGATTTTTGCTGAATTTATAGTTTAGATACTTTACTTGTTGCTGGCGCCACTCCGTCCACCTCTCGTACTTATCAACGTAGGTACTTCTTTATAATTTGCAATTTTGCTGTTTTACTGTTGATAACTACTATAGACTACCTGTATGTCATGTTTTTACGCTGTTCATTCCATACTATAACATCGATATATTTTTTCAGTAATTTACCTTAAAAAAAAAAATTGTGAGAGAGACAGAAGGAAAAGTCCATTTAAACTAGTGTGAGGGATGAGATTCATTAATTCTCAACTTTCTTGCTTATTGAGGTAGGCTTTCGATGATGGCTCGGTGAGTACATATTTTCCATACTCGGCAAATGTTTTGAGTAGCAGCCGAACTTGTTGGTGTAGGTTTTATTTGAATTATTGAAGAATCTGGAAATAACTACTCATCCTCGTATATAGCTTTTCTTTTCAATGTGTCCAATCAGTTCTGTTCTTTTCTCTTGGAAATAAGGAAACATGTTCGTATATTACGGCAGTTCTTCATTTTCTACCTCTTTGCCTGCCTTCATGGACATGAGTCGTCTCAAAACGCGAGATTATCGATATTTCAAATTCTAGCCCCCCTTCCTCGACCCCTTCACACGCTTCTGCCGCTAACGGTAAGGGAAAAATATGGAATTAGGTTTTGGTTACCCAGATATACATGTATAGTAAATACATCTACGACAATGTGTACGTTATGAAGCCCGCGTTATTTTATACCTATCTATTCGTAGGATCTGAGAAAGAAGGCTCGAGATTTGAAATTCGCAAAAAAAGGAAATTTCTTGAAAGGAATATCGTCAATAGCTATTAATACATGTACGTAATACAGAACATGAAAAAGGAAAACCCGAAATAAACTAAGAATAAAATTTTCTTATTTCCTAATGAAGCACGAAGAAAAGATGTTTCGAAGAAGGTGGCCTTTCCAAGATGAAGGGCTCCAGTGCTTCGTTCCAAATTCTAGTTAGCATCCAAACGATTTGGAGGTATGAAGTACTACTAAGCGATGTGAAATGTGAAAATCGAGTTCCCAACTCGCGAGTAGCTACGAGTAAGTAAAGGTAGGCGGTGGGGCGGGCGGGCTGACGCAGACTTGGGTACCTACCGTGGTCGAAGTCGAATATTCCGTTTAAATTTCAAAGGCGGTACGGTGAGGCGTGCGGCGCAGTGGTGGAATATTAATTTAAGGATGCGTTCGTTATTGTATTCGATAAATATAATATAAGTAAACACGCAAACTCGTCGACGAACGTACATTCATGTTTATGATGATATTATATAATCGATATATCTGAAAAGAAAGAAAAAAAAAAAAGAAAAAAAACGTAGAAAATGAGCCAATTTTTTTCTTTCATTTTTTTTTTTTTTTTTTTTTTTTTTCAAAAACTTTTTTCTCCTTCTTGTTGGGTCTCTATTATTTTGATAACAATACAGTGTCAGTATAGTAAAATGCATATTTGTTTACTTACTTATCGTATATTCGACGTAGCATAGGTGACATATATTCTACATTGTATACTGTATAGGTAGATATACGTATGTATAGGTTTGCTTCCATCCACCTGTCTATTAAACCAACTGTTTGCATTGGATAAGTATATCGTAATTGAAATACTATGTAAATCTCGCTGATGTAGGATGTAGGAGGTGTTAATATAGGTACGTCTACGTTTATAGCTGCTTGTATAACTTATATAGGTATTGAGAAGGTATTAGTTGGTCTAGCCGAGGCCAAAAGAATTACATCAGGTACATAATGGTGTGGCTCACATAGGTAAAATTTAGAAGCGGTACTTATATACATTTCTTACGGTATTATATACACATTTTATGCCATTAAGTAGATATCCTAATTGCGAAAATGTGGCAGTTTTTGGGGTATTAAGCCGCCGCTGCCCGCTATAGCAGCATAACATACGCAACGTTAACAGTTTTGTTTTGAAAAGATTCAATCGTTACTAAGGCAACAGGTTGATATCAGTACAAATACATATAAGTACCATAGTAGACACAATATTACTTTATAGGTATACGTAAAAAATACCTGGATAGCTTAGCTTAGCTAGAGCATTACGTTAAATGTTAGTTTGCACATAACTCGTGCGTAGGTATATTCGCAATTTGGTAATTAAGTACCTGTACGAGTATATCATCCGCATACGTGTGCAACGTAGGTACGTATATGCGCTATAGGTATGCGAAATTGCGTATACGTACCAAGGCACAAGCAATGAGACAAACGAATGCCTACATTAATCAGAATGTATGGGCACCGGTCAATGCATTGTAGATGTCAAATCTTTTCGAAAACTAATTTACAAAAAATTATAAATTTTCCAAAGTCGAAAGTTCCTTATGTATCTATTAAATGCTATTAGGTAGTTTTTAGCGTTTTTTGTCAACTCTATACAGCTTGATCTTTGACATGAGTTTAAAACGTCACTATTGTTTACTATCTTTAGAAATGAATCCGTTATTTGTTGAATAAGTTTTCATTCGTCCAAGCATATTGAAACTCTTAACTGTAGACAGGGACAGACCGAGTCCGGGGGGGGGGGGATTGTGCTCACCCCCAGAGGTTTTGCGCAGTCGGCAAATCGACATCGGCGAGAAAAATTCGACATTTCCTATTTCACTTCTCTCAGTAACAGGGAAAATTTAACAATAAATAAATGAATCAAACAAAAAAACATATGTATTTGCGCATTGTTTTGCTCACTCTGCTCGAAGATTTTCTAATCCTAAATTTCGGCTACACTAGGAGTGGTAATGTCGCCATCTGAGAAGGAGACACTGAATATCGGAAAGGAACGAGATTAATGAAAACTGATGTTCCATTAAAATTAATATTGTCTTAGTTCAGTCTCAGTTGATATTATATGGTTTAAATTTATCTCAAAATAATGCTAGAGAATTGGAAACTGGAGAAGTACTCAGTCCCTTGAGTGATAACAACTTTTTTCATTCCCAACAAAAAAAAAAAAAAGCTACTAAATATTTTTGGATTTATTATTTTTTTTATAGAATATTTGTTTTTAACTATAACTTATTGTTTTTTTATTATTTAAAATTTTTTTTATTGTTTTGTTTTAAATTGTTGAATATTTTATCGTCTTGGTTTCATTTTTCCCTTATTTATTCGAATCTAGGTTTTCTCTAGTTTTTTAGTTTTTAGGTTTTCATTTTTTTTTTTTTTGCGTTATACTGGGTGACTACTTGATTCGAGCACCCAAAGAGACAAAATTAGCTAAAGTTGAAACAATTCAATACATTTATGTGTATTTTTGACAACAAAAGTATAATTTAAAATTTTGCATTTTATTTTACGATAGACGCTTTTAACCATTAAATAAATTTTATTTATGCCATTTATTCTTACTTATATCATTCAAATGTATAATTTATTTCTATGAGGGTAAGATTTTTGCGCTTAAGGTGCTCCAATCAAGTAATCACCCGGTTAGCAATTATCTTCAGTTTGAAACATTACTCCATTTTTGTACATTTGTTTTCATCATATATTTTTTTCCTTTTTTTTTTATGATATCTTTCATTGTTGCATTTTTTAGTTTTCGGAATTTTTCATTTTTAACAATATTATTATTTAGTTTTTAGACTTCCCAACTTCTTTGCTTTCTAATTTTTGGAATTTTTTTTAATTATGAAAATTTTTCTATTTTATTACATTGTTTTGTAATATGGACTTTTTTTAAATTTATCCATATTCCCATCAATGTTTTCTTTAATTCTCGAATTTCCTTTGTTTTTGTTTTTTTTTTTTAATTTGAAAAAAATCAATTTTTAGATATTCTTTATATTTTTAGTTTTGCATTTAAAAAATATTTTTGTTCTTTTTTGATTTTTGTATTATCTTAAGAAATTACTTCGTGACTTCGAAGGTTGTAATGTGTAGATATAGCAGTTTAAAGCCATCATCCCAAATTATTGATTTATAATTTATAATAATTTTAAAAATTCAAAATGATGCAGAAATATCCACTTTTACATTATCAAAATAATTAAACTCGTACACTGTATCATCTTCTCAAGCAGTTCGAAAAACGACTGCAGATTTTAGCTTCTTTGATTTTTTTAATTGCTTCTCTTTGTTCTTAGAATTCGTAGGTAAATATAAAGGTGATATTGCTCGTATATCAAATTACAAATTAATCAATCGTAGTCGGAAAATTGAAAATACCAGTCGGCATTTTTAGATGTTCACCCCCCCCCCCGAGTGCCAAGGCTCGGCCAGTCACTGACTGTAGAGTCTGTGGACACAGAAATGACAGCAGGAATGACCACAATTACTATCTTGAAAAACGATATACATTGAAAAACAAAACGCAAAAATTTACCAAATATAATGTTAATTTTGTTTATACATACTGCCTAGGTATTTATACGTTGTCTGTGGAGGAGTGATTCATCCATGAAATTTGAGAGAAATTTTGAGGTATGATTAGAAATTACCGATGCTAACGCAACTTCTACATCCTCCTGGTAGTATATAGGAGATACTCGTACTTTTCTATTTATATATTTGACGCTTACTAGGTATTTTTGCGGATAGGTAGCCGCTGTCTTTTTTTGTGCGTTCAGTTCTGCTTAGTGGTCTATTAACGATCGATAAATTTCAACAATAACGTACACTCATTATTAAAGTAAGAAAATTAGAGGTACATTTACGAAATTAAAGCATATTCATTCGAGTTCACTTTCGGCGCAAAATGCTATTTAAAGTAATTTAGGAAAAAGAAAATTATCGATGAATTGTTGGAAATATATCATTCCATAAATTAAATGTCGTCATCATCATCATCATCATCATCATCATCATTATTATTATTATTATTATTATTATTATTTATATTATTATTATTATTATTTATTATTATTATTATCATCACCATCTTAATCAGATCGCCAGGATACAGAAAATTAAAACCGGAGTTCAATCAGTTTTTTTTTTAATGAGATATTTCTCCACAGCATAGGTATCTTTAATTACTGTTTTCTGTGTAGAAAAATTTCACAAAAGAAAACCGCAAAATCAACATTAGGCTAGTATACGTAGTTAGAGGTACACACTACACAGGACCTAACTTTTCTCAAACAAGAACTCGTTGATTTAGATAATATGCTTTTAGAAAAGCAAATTTTCATCCCCAGTATCTTGAAAAATCCTATAAAATGAAGCGTATACAAAATAAAAATGCAATAAAATTAGCTGGAAAAATATGAACCCCCTGGGCATTACTAGGTCCATGGTGGACTCTATGGTGGGCTTTGATCGCACGTTGGTCAAAGCTGTCTATAAAATTGCAAATATTCTCAACACATACTTCGTGAGTATGGGTACTACCGGGAGGATGGAAATACGGCAGGATTCCCAAAGATAGGTATATCACCCTTAATGGAAAATCCTTCAGATAATATTTTTTCTTTTTTCTTAAAAAGGCGAACATCAGTATGTGAAAAATCTGCTCTAAACAACAATAGGCCCATCTCATAAATACAGCTATTTTCAAAAATTTGTCAAACAGATATCAGCATTTTTCATTAGGTAATTACATCTAAGTATAAGATGTTCGTAAGACATGTAAACTTAAAATGCGTGTTTTTCATCTATTTATTTGCTACCTAGGTATGTAAGAATATTAGAGAAACAGGATTTCTGTCAGTCATAGTATGTGCACGTATTAGGATGCAGGATGCTCACCTTATTTGTGCACACTATGGCTGATTCATATCCTGTTTCTATCCTTACATAGCAAATAAATAGACGAAAAACGCCATTTTGAGCTCATCATGTCTTGTGAATAAGTATATCTTATAGATATAAGTATAATTTCAAGTTGAGCTTGAATCGATGTCGAATAGATGTCAATACACCATATATCAGTATGTCGATATCTATTTGACATTAATTTGAGCTGCACTCGGAAGTATGTCGATAAGATGTTCATAAGACGCATGTATAATTCCAGCTGTGTACCTACTATATCTACGTACCTACTTAGGTACCTCTGCCTTCCTGCGGATTGTCGAGATTTTGACTGTCGCCTGTCCAGGTTTCAATACGGAGTAGCAATAACATATTTTATGAAAGTTTCTACGGCATGGTTCGTGCGAGTATATTGAATTCCAAATAGGTACAGCTATCTTTCATAAGATCCAGTATGCTGGAAGTGTTGAAGTTTTAACGAACTTACAAGGCACTTGATATTTAGATAATTATTACAAACGATACCTCCACGCGGCATACTACGTACGCACTATTTGTTCCTGATGTGCATGTGAAAGGAAGAGAAAATCTCGCAAAATGCTTATTGCTTTTTGCTGAATTCATTCTTGTTCGATTACTTATGATGATGACGATGACGATGACGATGATGATGATGATGATGTCGATGAAAGCAGTAAGAACATTACGAGTTGATGAAAAATTACAAGAATCGAAGACCGCGTCATGAAGGGAAGTATAGTACCTATATTACGCAGCAAGGGAATAAAGTAACCGATTTCGAACGAGTGGGAAGCTTACAGCACGAGTTAGAGCAATCGTACTTCATTCCTCAGTCGCGTTTACTATGTATTTTATCCAACTGAACAACTGCGCGCGCAGTCTTACCATATGAATAGAATCAAAAAAACTCTCCCTTTTTTCACTCGGATAAAAAAATAACGACTTTATTGCTGTCTAAAAAACTCGCTCTAAAGAGCATATTTGAGACTATTTGTGTGTAAAAGCAAGTAGAATGTAGATAGTACGAAAAGCGTATAGTTTACGTATTTGTATTCGAGTTGGATGAATGATATTTCCGATTTAATAAATTGTTCTACAATCAGCGAACCTACGAAAAGATGAATTGGTAACGCTCTCTACTGTGCTCGTTCAAAATTTTTAGGTGCGCGAGTAATCGTCCTCGTAGAAAGGATAAATGCTGCCCTCAAACTCGAGCGATTGGAACTAACATGAAGCGAGTATATTATCTTGCGTAGGTTGTGCGAGAGATCTTACTGCGCTTGCCCCTAGTGCCACTATTGATTACACCCCAATAGCCCAAGCCCATACGCGTACGTATAACGTACTGAGTTTCATCGTATGTATATACGGTGTTGTACGTAAAATATCAACGGCAGCTGTTGTCGTAGTTCGTAACCTTCCCTCCACCATTTTTAAAGATTTCAAGCGACGGATTTTATCATTTTCGTTTTTAGCATAATTCAATGAAAGTTCACCTCAGACTATTTGAACGTTGTTAAACGGGTCAAACGGTCGTTGGTCGACTTTACTTTTACATCGATGTACGAGTCGAAATATTTTTTGCCGCATAAGATCGCTGTCATAATGTACAATTATTGTACACGTACCTTGGTTGGCTACCTACATTAGCTTACTCTTATTTATGTACTATAGCATAAGGGAGCGCTGTTGCTAAAATTTATTGGAAAATCGTGCTCATTCGTAGACATTACATATAAAATAATGGATGGTGCGGCCCGCGTGTATTTTTGATCAGATAAATTATTTTAAAAATTAATACACCCAATAACCTACTCGTACATCTATACATACATACTTATATCCGCGTAGATGTGCGATTTAAATGCACGGTATATAGGTACTTAGGTAGGTATTTCGTATTTGTATTGCGAAGAATATGGCCAACGTCCTAGCGAGTAGTTGACTGCAATATTAGGTATACCTACGTGGGCATTACACATAGGTACTAATTAAAAACGGTTACTGATATCGGTAAGCCCTATATTATTTTTATGCGCCAAAAATTTGAAGCAGGAATTTTGGCAGCGAACAGATAACCAAATTTCTCCTTCGAGCTAAACTTTTTCATACCTATCGTAGTTCTTGTGCGTAGTGGTACACATAGGTAGGTAAATAATTTGCAGGAATTCAATATTATTAACATCCGTATTGTTGAAAATCCAAAAATAAATAAGAGATAAATTAAGCGAAAAATTATAGGAAAAGGGTTTTGCGTAAAACGCGCAGGCGCTTTGTTCCTTGTTCTGGCTGCTGTGTATTCTGTGTACTCTGCAAAACGATATTTCGCGTACATCACCATCCGAGGTATTCGCATACATAGTAATTACGGCTGCGTTCGAATTTCAACTGTTTTCTTCTTCTTCTTCTTCTTCTTCTTTTTTTTTTTTGGTTTGCTTTTTACCTTTTTTTCTTTCATTTTAATTCTTTTGTTTTTGTTTGTTTTTTTTGTTGTTTGTTGTCGAATTTTCACTTATTTATTTCAATATTTTCGTATCTGTTTTTTTCATTATCGGCGTTCCATTCGTTAGTAAAATACCTTCCGTTGATAATCGCGAACAAATTTTGAAATTTACAATCGCATTTTGTTTTTAATTTTCTTCTTCTTGTATTTTTTTCTCTTCTTTTTCCTTCAGTACGTATATTCGTTGCTTTCCCACTCGTATTTTTCTTTTCTTTTTTTTTCACGGAAGCGTCGGCGATAATCGATAGATTTCGTATCGGTTCCGTTCTGTTCGAATTCCGATGCACGCGGTTGTTCGAAAATATTAATTTATAAATTTTCAATCAGATCTCGTTTCGTTATGCTGATGGAAACGGACGATGGTGGTAAATTCGTTATTACCTACGGTACTTGAAGTGAAATTAGTAGTGGAATGGTCGCTGGGAGGGGGAAATTATGCCCCCTCCTGTAATCCGTCATCATTTCTCGAATAGCTTTTGCTGAAAAATGGGGGCTGACACCTGTCTTAAAACCCAGACAGGATGGTCGCCCCCCACCAGATCTACGACGAAAGTAAGTCTTACTCTTTACGCGTGTGTAATACCATTTATGTATATACCTATTACCTAGTACCTAATGCATACAACGTGTTCGTAGCGATACACAGTAGGTACCTAGCTACGTACTACCTACTGGGAATACATATTACTCTTATGTAGCCTGTGGTAATCTGACTCGTAATTGAGTAGATTATGCGTAGCTACCTAAAGTTATGATGCATGCGTTTCGTTGCATATCGATATCCGCATGCATACTCATACTACTTATTATACGTATATTGTACTCTATATATGATAATACCTGTATATAGGATAGGTACTCGTACGTCCACGTACATACGTAATTATGTACATATGCAAAAAGAAGAAACGAAACGAAACGAAAAACAAAATAAAACAAAAACAAAAGGTGAGGAGGTGAGAGGTAAACAGAAAAGAGTAAAATGAAAAGAAACGAAAAAAAAAACAAAAAACAGATTGCATTTGGATTTTTATGGTTTACAGTTTCCTAAGCTATTCGAGCGAAGTGAGCACTTGAGGATAGGATCGATGTTGAAGTTATACTATAACTGGTCGTAAATGGTGCGGTGCAGTGTGATGTGAAGCGAAGCTGTTCAAGAGTTGAGACTTTTGATCTCGAAAAAATCTTTCGCGAGTAAAACTTTTTTTTACCCTTTTGCGAGAGAGTTCATTTGAAACTTGCGAATACTCGTAGATAGGTGCACACTGTTGAACGTATGTATTATCCGTATAGGTGACCATCATTACCCGCGCCGCTTCATTGCAAATGTGTAGTGTACCTAAACCTATACGAGTATACGTCTTATTACTTACCTATCTGTACCTAACACACCTATGTACAACATTATTTACGATATTGTTTCGCGGTTTTGCTTTAGGTGTCGCTATAACTGAACAAACTGTTCTAGTATACTTTTTCAATTGACTGACCTATTATTGTAATCGATCATACTACATACATATAATTGTTCATTTTTTTACGTAAAAGAGGGACACAACCTGCGAGAATACGCGTAGAAGAGAAGTAATTTTGAGAACAGTTTTTAGTGCGTACTCAATTTCGAAAAAAAAAAGATTTCAATTTAAAACGAACACTCGTACCTATAATATTCGTGCACGCTGTACGCCTTTTTCGCTTCCTTCAATTGGTAACATCGTCTGCAGGAGTGTAGGTATTCTGTTTTCCTTTGCTGTCGCCCGTAGGCCGTAGTTGTACGCATGCGTTTGCCTTTGTGGAGTTTTAATTTTTCCAATAAGAACAAGCAAGATCAACAACACGCTGCACCGACTGATAAGAGAGATTCGAATACGTCGCGTCGCTTTCAGTGCGCATTATTTCCTATTATGCCTACGTATTATACCGTACTGTAGGTACGCAATAGTACATACGTACTGTAGGTACGCAATAGTACATCGTACAATTTATGGTGCATATTGAGCTGATAATAAGGCACAGAGGAGTATAGCCATTTCTCCAACTGCCAATACCGACTCGGCTCTTTGGTTTAAAAACACACCCGAGCCAAACCTGCGTACATGCGTAACATGTAATGTAATATTGTAGTTTTTAACGCCGCACCGCACCGCACCGCGCCGCACCACGCCGCGCCATAATCGTTTATTTATTTATCTGTATTTGAAAAATAATTATTACCTACACAATTATATCGTAGTAATACTAAACTAAACAATCAATTAGGTGTATACTCATCAACAAACTAAAATTATTCAAAAGGGTGGTGGGATCTCGGGATATAAAGGTGAATTTGGTACCTATGCGTCGAAAGATTACTTGCTTATATTGGTATTTCAGGTTATTGTTTTAATGTCTGATTGTGTTTTGCTCTGGAACTTCTGTTCTGCTGGGTATTTTTACTTGAAATAACGAGTATTATTTCTAAGATTATCGATTCCCCTACTCGCATAAAGGCATAGGGGAATCGCGTTGACAGAAAGATATTCGTGAAGACTATTAGGTATACCTATTAAAAAAAATATATATACTATTATTATTATTATTATTATTATTATTATTAAAAAGACTATCACGGTTACGAAAAAGCCGACAATATTACCGTGTATTTAAGAAATTACACAGTGATAGTCTTTTTATTAAATATGCAAGCCGCAAACAGTGACACACTTATTACAACAATTATTATTATACGGTCCGCTTGTCTCCTTTATATTTATATTTTTATAATTTATCTGCTCATTTATTTTGTTCATTTATTTCGTTTATCACATTGAATCTGTGTTCCTATATTTGTTTGTTTTATGTGTTTATTTATTTCGTTATTTATTTACTTGATTCTGATTTTGCTTCGCTCAATTTTGTTATAGTAGTAATAATAATCCCCCTGCCGCACGCGCTTTGCGCTCTGGTTGGGGTCAATATGTTATGTAGAACGAGCTGTACCACAGTATTTTTGAATAAATTGAAATTGAAATTGAAATTATTATTAGGTACCTATTTGTAAATGTGAAATCTCGTAAATTTTTTCATTTCGTACTTATATATCTAATACAATATTGTATAATTATTATGTTTAATTTTTTTTTTTTTTTTTTGATTTTTATGTTTCATACGTATGAATTCACTATTCGTCAGTAATTTTCATTTCATTTTATTTCATTTTCAGATCTTTACCGAAATTAAGCGCACAACAAGACGATGACGGAACTGGACACTCTCAAGGTCCTGGATCTGCTCAACTGTTTGAACCTATTCCTCATGATCATACTTTTTGCGAACGTGTTGTTATAAACGTAAGTATCAAGTCTCAAATGAATATGAATATGAGTATGAGTATTTCACGTATGATGGTACACACTTACTACTGATACCCGATACCAAGGGCGTGCTTAGGGTTTTGAGGTCCAGTTGCCAACAGTAATGCCAGAGGCACTTGGAGTAAAATGGGTCAATTTTTTGTGAACCGAACCTCTTTGCCCTTTCTCTCTTCGCAAGCGGAATATTTTTTTACTTCCCATTTCCTCCTCTCCCCCCCCCCCCCCCGTCGCAAACGATCGTGATTTTTAGTCGCTTCGCGCCTTTTTTTGTTTCTTTATTCAATAATATTTGGCCGCCTGGCCAAATGACTATTTCTATTATTATTTAAGATTATAAAAAACGAAATAAATCAGTGTTCGGTTTTTCATCGATAACAGCGGTCAACTTAGGTTTTCTTTTTTATTCATTTTGATTAATCTCGTGAAGAGAAAAAAATTTTTCTTTTTGAACATAGCTTACTGTTTTCGATTTATAGCCAATTGTAAAGGACCCGACAAAATACTTAATACCTTTATCACGCTTAGTGAAATTGAACATGCAAAACAAAAATTTGAGATATTTATACAAACCAAATTTTTTAAGTCAACTATGAAGAATAATTATTTGAATGTATTTAAAGATGTTGACGGTTTATTAAGATGTCGCGGACGCGTCGAAAAATCGGTTACACTTAATTACAGTCAAAAATTTCCTAAATGGTTGCCGAGAAAAAATCATTAGGTATACTTCGTTAACTGTAATGTATTATCATAAAAATTATTATCACGCCGGTGTATCTCATGTGTTAGGTATCTTTAATTCTAAACGAATATTACATTGAGAAGGGTCGGACTGAAATTTCAAAAATCTTACGGACACGTGTCGATTGTAAAAAGAATCATGGTGGACCTTTCGCGACTCCTACTTTTCCTGCATTACCACTCGAACGAATATCCATTACGATACCATTTTCCTACACACTGGAATTGACTTTATTGGTCCAATTTATGCAAGTTGTTGTGATGTTACTAAACAAGTGTACGCTGTCATATTCACATGTTTAACCATTCGAGCCATCCATTTAGAATCAATTGAAAGCATGACTACTCGTGATTTTATTCTCGCTCTGAAGAATTTCTATGCTTTACGACGATTTCCAACAAAAATTGTTTCTGATAATGCTATACAATTTAAAAAAGTTAAAAAATTTTTTGAAACTGAAGATGTTACAGATTTGATGCTGCGAAATAATTGTGAATGGAAATTAATTCCAGATTTGTCACCATGCATGGGTGGAGTTTATGAACGATTAATTACATCTGTTAAATCGTGTCTTCGCTGTTCTTTTCGGAAAGTTTTACTTCGCATATCTGAACTAAGATCCGTTTTGGCCGAAATTGAAATGATGTTAAATTCAAGGCCACTTGTTTACGTTGGGTCCGATCCTATCGACGTATCAGAAAATTTTTTGACTCCTTCGCATTTTTTGAATTTTCAAGCCAATGGAGGAACACTTACTCAACATGTTTTGATTACCAAAAATGAACTTTGCCAAATGTGGGGAATCGGAAAAGACATTCTCGATCATTTTTGGACCATATGGGTAAACGATTACGTATTAAATTTACGCGAAAAGGACAGGATAATAAATTCAAAACGAGGTTCAGTTCCTCGCATTCCCTCCGTTGGCGAAATAGTACTGTTGGAAGATACAAAACATCTTCCAAGGAGTAAATGGAAAATGGGTAAAATAGATGAATTGATTAAAAGTCTTGACGGCGTCGTTCGTTCTGTAAAAGTTTTAACCAATACGGGTATTCTTACTCGACCTATTATAAAATTATATCCGTTTGAAATTTAGTATTATTATTTTATTTTTATTTTTTTTTTATTCGTCGAGAATGTCGCGAACGATCGCGATTTTTAGTCGCTTCGCGCCTTTTTTTTGTTTCTTTATTCAATAATATTTGGCCACCTGGCCAAATGACTATTTCTATCATTATTTAAGATTATAAAAAACGAAATAAATCAGCGTTCGGTTTTTCATCGATAACAGCGGTCGACTCAGGTTTTCTTTTTTATTCATTTTGATTAATCTCGTCAAGATAAAAAATTTTTCTTTTTGAACACCCCCCCCTCCCACCCTGGAACAAATATTCTTATGAATTTCAGTTATTGATGTGTATTTTCGATGCGATTATGTAGTGTATTGTTAGTATAGTCAACGATTTTGTTAGTGCATCATCCAAGTCCCAACATTTCCCTCTTAACGAAGGTGGCTGCACCAACAAGATGATTGACTACACTACTTATGCGCTAACAATTGAGCCTAATTTGAATGTTTAAATCGAACATGGCGGAGCCTCATGCCATCAGCGACGCCAGGATTTTTTTTAAAAATCGTTGAAAGATGAGATGTGCCCTAACGGAGTACTCACTTATCCGCACTAAACTGTTACAAGGATACACTATCTTTGTATTTGACTTTTTTTTCTTTTTTTTTTTTTTGCGCTGGAAGCGCGTCTCCCATGATGAGTATACAGAAATGCTTGTAAATATATGAAATTCATTTCAGCGGTGAGCCGATGATTGACTGGTATTTTATGAAATTGCGGGCCAGTCAGAAGACGATATTAACACGTATACTAACTGTGTGGGTGGATGTATTGATATGAACAATGTAGAATAGCCAGGCGAAGATGAAAAAAAAAAGTTTGAGCGTGAAAAGTCGAATACTTGTGCTTTGAGAGATTATTACACATAAAGAATATGATCAAAATTTTTGACTAAATCATTTCTCCTTCTTTTTACCTTGAAGAATTCTTTATCTGCGACTTTAACTGATTTACAAAACGATCTAGAAAGTTTTTTTTTTATATTTAATTTTATTCAATTTAATTTAGTTATTTTTTTTTATGAATATGCTTAATTTTTTTTATGTGATTTTTGTTATTTATTTTTTTATTATTATTAACTATAGAATTTTTTATGCTAATAATTTATATTTTAATTTATTACTATATAATTTTGTTTTGATTATAATTATACTAATTTTAAGACTTAATATATTTATATTAATAATATGATGAGCATGCGGCCTTGCTAGTATATTATATTGCGTGAACTGCGATAGGTACTGTCGACTTCGCTGTATACGAGTATGAGTACCTCCACCTATATTGCTTAAATGTTATATATACGTACTTCAGAAATAAATTGATTTCAGCCAAGGAACCACTCGAACTTCTCAGTGCCTATACCTAAGTACCTCTACCTATAGTAACGTATCATTTCAGCCACAATTTATTGACCATTTGCGGCGAGTCATGTCATTTTGCGCAATTTTGAAATTAGCAGCTATTGATATCTAGATAATTATAATTATGAATGAATCTACGTCAACTTAGTTGGTATAATTATCGTGAGTGAAGAGATGGGAGTATAACGGGCTGTGCAACAATATGACGACTAAATTAAAACCTCACAATCTTACCTTTACGGATTAATCTTTATGAAAAAAATTATCTCGCTTTACCCTTTTCAAGGGAGGTGGGATCACGTTAATTAACCTTTTACACTAGACTTTGGAGCAAAACGTTAAGGAAAATTTGTGTTGATTGTTATGTTTGAATTTTGTTGTTGCCATCAAATTATCTACATCCGCGCATACTTAATTATACGTATGTCTCTGTTTATGGTAGTAAAATGAATAGAACTTCAGCAGTTCGAATACGACTGAAAATGTCATGATTTTTTTATCAAATATCGAATCTAAATATGACCATACTTCAGCAGTTCACATTTTTTTATAATTACAAAATGCATCAGCATAGAAGAATCCAATTCCTCATGAGAGTTGTAATCTCGAATGCCGTTGACTATACATATACCGTAATAAGTAAATGCAACTGCATGCTTGCAATTCGCCTTCCTGCGAGGTAGATATTTGAATGGGTACTGGGTGCTGGGTGCATCCACTTATAATGATCCGGTGCATGTAAATTCAGTGTCAGCTAGGTATTGGTAAAATTTCCCTATAGGAGGTACACCTATGTACAGATGTGTAATATACGTACACTAGGTACCTGAATGTCCATGTGCATTGTGCGTAATGCGTATATACGTATATAAATGTATAGCTAGGTATCTAGTTTTTCGTTTTTAACGCGTCGTGAAAATTTCATTGCAGGTTAGCGGATTACGTTTCGAAACGCAGTTACGAACGCTCAATCAATTCCCCGAAACGCTGTTAGGTGATCCGGCCAGGCGAATACGTTATTTCGACCCACTTCGTAACGAATATTTTTTCGATAGAAATCGTCCGAGCTTCGATGCTATATTATATTACTATCAAAGCGGGGGAAGATTGAGAAGGCCGGTAAACGTTCCGTTGGATGTATTTTCCGAAGAAATCAAATTTTACGAGCTAGGAGAACTCGCTACCAATAAGTTTAGGTAAGTACCTATAGAGAACGAACGACAAGCCATCCAGCATTCGCTTCGTTAGCTTTTTAAAGTGATCCGTTCTATTGTACGATGTACATGTACGGCAATACACGCTACCGCATATCAAGTACCTACTACCTACCTCCTGTACCTATATATGTAGTTACCGCATATACCGGTAATTATGTACGATACCCATAATAAGAACCTAATACCTATTATACGTAGTTTCTTAAAGATTACCCGCTATATTATTATTCCGTATTGCGCTGGAGCTGAGACGTGTTCACGACTTTATTTTCAGAGAGGATGAAGGTTTCATCAAAGAAGAAGAAAAACCGCTACCGAAAAAAGAATTTCAAAGAAAAGTTTGGCTGTTATTCGAATACCCTGAAAGTTCGCAATCGGCTCGCGTCGTCGCCATCGTTTCAGTATTCGTAATTCTGCTTTCAATAGTGATATTTTGCCTCGAAACTCTTCCAGAATTCAAGCATTACAAAGTTTATAATACGACCACAAATAGTACGATGATCGAAGAAGACGAAGTCCCAGACATTACCGATCCGTTCTTTTTAATAGAAACCGTTTGCATAATTTGGTTCACATGCGAATTGTCAATTAGATTCTTAGCGTGTCCGAATAAATTGAACTTTTTCCGTGATGTCATGAATATTATCGATATAATCGCCATCATTCCGTATTTTATAACTTTAGCCACTGTGATCGCCGAAGAAGAAGAGGAAATCGTTAGTTTACCAAGAGCGCCGGTTAGTCCGCAAGATAAAAGCACTAATCAGGCCATGTCGTTGGCCATTTTAAGGGTCATCAGATTAGTTCGAGTTTTTCGCATATTTAAACTGTCCCGACATTCCAAGGGGCTGCAGATATTGGGTAGAACGTTGAAAGCTTCGATGCGAGAATTAGGATTACTAATATTCTTTCTGTTCATCGGTAAGATATCACGAGCATTTCAACTTAATCGTAATCGTAATCGTAATCGTAGTCGTAATTGTATTCTTATTACCTATACGTACGTAGTCTACTAGCCAGTTACTAGTCAATTCGATACCTATCTATACCATAATTATGATTTATGTAGGTAGGTAATTTATCCTTAATTATACAGCCATACTTGCGGTATACAGTGTACAGTACAACTGCACAATGTGCAACGTAAAATCTGTAGGTACTGTACGTATGATGCTAGATATCACATTTGGTACCTACCATCGTATACGTACGAGCGTTGAATTTATTATACGTATACGACGCGACGCGACGCGACGCGACGTACTTACCTACATGGACTGCGCAAAACTTTGTGCGAATAATTTTATATTTTGATCGACTCAGGTGATTCTAATAAACAACCAATGAAATACGGATATTTCGTGTGCGCAAGCACAGAATGAATTAATACGCGGGTATAGATGTTGGTTTTTGATAACTCTACATAAAACATAAATACACCTAAGATACCGGTTATCCGCGTTATTGCAGTTTTCATCCATCATCCACTTGATCTACTGCGGATATTTACACATATACATATACCTGCAGGTATATACCTTCTACGTAGTACGTCTTCTTTTCCTTTATATTATAATACCAACGACGACAACAAATACTCGTGTCCAAGTTGACTGCAGATTGCGTGATTTTGATGATTGTAGGTAGGTGATGTGTTCTGCAAACCGTATGCGCAGCGCACCGTTGTCGACCAATCGTACCGTACACGAATTCAGTTTTCGCCCATTATCTTTCGATGATCCAAATATAGCGTATGACCTGAGGCCCGTTCTCCCACCCTTCTACCATGTGAACAGACTATTCGTAGGGCTTAAATGCCAGATAATGAATGAAAAATAGTGTTGCACGATAACCGATCATCGTGATCGACCACATGATCGATGGTTACCGCAACCGATTATTCCGGGATTTCCCTCTTTGCTCGCGTGTATATGAAAATAGATGAAAATTTATCAATTTACCTGCTCATTATCCAAACCACCGCCTACTAAGGGTAAAAAAGACAATCTTCAATTAGCGCTCCCAACAGATTTCATTTAGTACTTCATATTATCGCTAATATTTCTGGAAAATCCAAGATAATCGCGGTTATATAACCGATCATCGTCAACCATTTTCGAAGCGAGTACTCGTTTCTCCATAATCGGTTATACCACCGGTTATCGTGCAACGTTAATGAAAAAGACTCCGCACCTATTGCTAAATTAAGTGAATCGCTCGTATCGCAGAACCCTCTTTGAAAGTTCTGTACCAGAGAGCAATTTGTTCTATCTCCTCATCTCGCCTCCCCCCTCCGGAATGACTCCTTACTTTATTCACAAGTGAAGAGTCGTGATAAAATGGTCCGATAAAAGGCATAACCAATCGCGAAAATAATTACGAGTGACTCTTTTGCCTTTGTTTTAAAGGGCTTTCACAATGTTTCTTTGATTTTCATCATACTTGTACGGGTATGCGCTATACGTTAATGCTGAAATTATTTTTTCGACCTATTTTTTTGAATTCGTTGCGCAATAAAAATACCTTCAATTGCCAAACCTTTACGACCCGACCAACTTCATTTTTCACCCGCCTTTCTACCGACCAATTAGGTTGAATTGCCCTTGTTCTGACTGTATCTCCAACTAAGCACGTTTGAAAATGAATAATGAACGTGAGTCTATTAAATACTTGATGCTTTTCGTAGTTGAAATGGTGAGATCATTTTCGACCTGATTTAAACAATTTAAAAAAAAAAAGAAAAGAAAAAAGAATATTCATTTAAGCAAGCAAGCAGTCTAAAAAATCACATGCTCGGGTTATCGCTTGGTTTTTGTAACCAATTTTTGCCGTTACAACCGAATCACTTTCTTTACTACGTACGTACCTATATCTATTATTAGTATTTTCGAATGATGAAAAAAGATCACGTGGTAGGTACGTACTGACACGCTTGGATTTTAATTTCTTCGACTATACATATAATTAATTATGTATAATGGCTGTCTCGTCGACTTGTACCTGTATCAAGAAAATACGTAGAAAAAAAGCGTATATAGGATAGGACCTATTTTCTTAGTACCAATCCGACTGCTTCAACTTTATTGGTTTAAGATTGAATAAAACATTTTGAGAGTCTGGTAGCAGTCTTCAGGTAATAAAAAGCCCTCATATTTATCGTACCATACTTACACACGTTACTTATGCTACACAAACACGCATAAACGGTTATGCAACTAAATTATACATCCTTGTATGTAGATAGTAGATCAATCATACGAGTAGCTACCGTAGCCGGAACAAGGTTTCGCCTATGTTAGACCCGAAAAACGCAATTAAATATAATATTCGTTTATTGAAATTATTTCCATGCCACATTATTTTGATTTGTCTCAAAATTTTAAACATTTCTAATGCGAAAAAACACTTCATCTCGCCAGTAGTATTTTCGGAAAATAGGCAAAATACTTAACAATTGCAGCATAAATACATAGGTAATTATCTACCGTTCGTCCCTTCTAATGTTCACTCGATTGATACTTGCTAGTGTATGGTACATATTATTGTGATGCGCTACTAAGAGTATTCTCCTATCGAATGAAATTGAAATAGTATACAAGACAGGATTGAAAAGTATCGCGATAAACTCGGGCTCGGCATCGCGCTCGTTAATCGCGTACTTCGCCCTGTTATCACGTAATAATATCGTATTATACTACCTATTACTCAATCGAAATTTTTTTTAATCTACTTTTTTCACATTATTTGACCATATTACGAGTTGCGCAATGTTTATTATAAATTATAATATTATCATTTCATAAATAAAGGACGTATAATTACATATAATTATGTAAGGTTCAAGATAGATTTGAGAGGTGTTTTTATTGAATATTACCTACGTTACGTTCCATACAACATTTCGCTCGAATGTTTTTGACAATTTTCTGCACCTTCTTCGAATTGTCTTTCAAACAAATATTTTTAATCAATTTTCAAACTAAAATACAAAATTAGAATACACTACGAGGAATCGTGTTGGAAAAATGTCACAATTTGAAAATAGGTAATTACTTTGTCGCGCCCTAAATGACTCGTAGATCATTAATTTCGGGCTGGAACATTTTCCTTGGCTTACCAACGTATTGGACAGCGGGCACCAGCAACGCATGCGAAAATCTCAATCATTCACTGGTCGACCAACGTTATGTACAGTGTACAGTGTACAGTGTACACAATATACTGTTTACATGCTTAGGTGTATCTACTCAGTATTGTTACAGCTTGTCAGTTCATTTTTACATTTGGTACCTAACCTACCATGTTTAACCATCTATCTTACACCGTACATGAAGAGAGGTCGTTGTGAATATTTCCTAGGCGATTTTCATCATATCCTTATAAAGGTATAAGCGAGTTTAGTTACTGTTTGCCTAGCTGTAGCTGCTCTTGTCATTTATTATATAATTGAAGCGAGAATTTTTTATTTATTCATCATTTCAAGGGATGAAGAAAAGTTCATTTGAATAAATGCGACCTGGTTGCGATGTTTTGAAAGCAAAAAATACTCTTTTTTTTATATACGTGTACGTACTTATCGCTCGCATATTAAACGTACGTACCATCTTAATTCGTGTAGATATAATTTTTGAAGAGCTTTATGATACTGCACTGGGAAGTTGGCCAACAAATATTTCAAAATCACATAGAGTCGTGTTGTTTGTAGTGTACTTCCGTGTCGCTGCAATTTCATACAATCCCCAATACAAACTTTAAAAATTGGAGAAGTTGCAAAAATTCGATTTACTTCGCGCAAGAGATCAAGAATTATCCAAAAAGGTTGTCTGCTTTTGTTTCATCGGTGCAAACGTTCTTGCTATTTGCGAGGAATGCATATTGTGATTTACGTACTTAATTACAACAGTAATGAAATTTTTGTTCCATTTAGCCATATGGGTATCTATGTACTGTGTTTTCTAAAAGAAAGATGGAAAAAAAATCGATGCTTCTTGAAAATGATGAAGGTGTTATTAAATAAATATACGAGTTCGATGTTAATAAGATTAAGTCATACGTTTTATGATAACAGCAAAGCCCTTTGACGAAGTACTACTGCGCCAACGATTATTGATTAATGACGCGTCGTAGACATATTAGGGTTTCAATCACGTGCGATAGCTTTCGGTACACCGTAGGTAGGTGATCGATCATCAAATGCATCAGTAACGCAACCTGAGCATTTTTTACACGTTACACGTACGGAGCGAAAAATAATTACATTAGTAGGTAGTTAGGCAGGCTGTTGAAGATTCCAGATCCATGAAGCTACATTTTTGCCATTTATTATTTTTAACCACCATAAAATAATTTCAAAAGTGATCCTCATGGAAGTGCTAATTTCATCCACCTAAGTATTATGAAGGTGTAAATTGAAAAAAAAAAAAAAAAAAAAAAAAAAACTAGACACACTGTGTCATAATAGTGGACTTCCTTTTACTGTACAAACATGATAATGAAATGAAAGTTGAAAAGCTCAGCTTTCAATGCATTGATCAACTTCAAAGTTTAATCAGCTCTTCTTCTATACACCTACTAATCGCCATAAAAATTTCATGCAAATCAGTTCAGTCTAACGAGAGTTATCGCGCCAGAAAGGAATGTCCCTAAAATGAGCTTAAAACTCCAAAGCTCAGCTTCCCGTGGATAGACTTGCACCAAAAACTAATCACCTCTTGTTCTTAATGATCTACACCTACTGTAAAAGTTTTGAATCGATCTGTCTAGTTAAACTGAAGAAAACGCGTCAGAAAGAAAAGGCTTCAACAAACAAACAAACAAACAAATAAATAAATAAATAAATAAATAAAACAAACCAAGACGACTGCAATAGCGGATTTCCGCATAAGCGGAAGTCTACTAAAAACTACTGGCGTTACGTGTCAATTTGAAAAAAAAAAATAACGCGAGAGCAAAATGTGCCAAAACAAAAAAACACACACACACCCACACACCTTGAAACAGAGAAAATCAACAATAATAAATTATCAAAACCACAACAGAAAAATTCGATTTGAAAAAATTAATCAAGCAGCCATGCCGTATTATTGGAGCCGAGTTTTCAATTGGGGCTCGGTCAGGTTTGCAGCAAACAAATAAGGTTACGCGTTCATGTCTACAGAGTACGCACCACACCCAATACCTAGTCTGAAAACCGCTACCCTATAGCTTCCGAAACCATCCAAGAAATTAGGCTTACAACAAACGTAGTTAGCATTTGTTGCCTCGCAATATTCATCTGAACGCATATTTTTCAAATTATAAATACTTAAAGCTATACTCAGATTATAATCAAATTCTTACAATCCGCCATTTTGGATCCATTTTGACCCAAATTTGAGACATCATATTCTGGTTATCAAGCAAGCCTATAATTATGTATGCATAAAATTTCATTTGGTGAGGATATGTGGAAGATTCAAGAAATTTCATACCCAAATTTTCCACAAAAAGCAATTTTTTTACTCCAACTGCCCTTCAAATGCACTTGGGAAGCTGAAATTCAGCTACCTATGTTGGTGTCCGTGACTCACTCTCTCATACGAATTCAAAATTTTTAATTTTAGATATTTTGCCTCTTCTCCAGTCGCGCTCAAAGTTCGAGTGACCCATCTTGAGGTGTTACGAAAATTCAAAAAACAAACTCAACCAAAAAGGGAACAAATAACAGAACAGAACAGGACAAATCAATTTTTTCGTTGACTATGCGTGCATATCTCCTCATTATTGAGTAGTTTTATCTCAATGTGTGGCAGCTGTACGAATAAATAGGTAATTCGCCATACGTACGTACCAAAGTAATATAAAAGAACAAGTATAGTCACTTACCCTGAAAAACCTGGCCACAGTCGATTAAGAACCAACGCTGCCGCATCGCAGCGCTTCAGGAAATAGTACCTGGGTTTGAGAAAATAATTTGCACGAGTTTATATGGGGAAAACGCAACTTCGCGCGGCTTTTAATAAAATATTTCGAAATTTGTCGCGACACCCTATAGTTTCGAAATTGCTATATTATGTAAAATTTCACGCTCTTTCCAATAGTGAAAAGAAAAACAAAATCCATCCACAACTTTTTGAGATATGACCGATCAAAGTTGAAAAGTCGCGCGTTTTTATAGATATGTAAACCTCGTTGTGTAAAATTTCGATGAAAATATCTCGAAATTTGTCGCGACACCCTATATTTTTAGAGTTGCTATTTATGTAAAATTTCTCGTTCTTTCCGATGGTGAAAAGAAAAAAAAAATCCATCCACAACTTTTCGAGATATGAACGATCAAAGTTAAAAGTTCGCGCGCGTTTTCGAAATACGTAAATTTTAAATAACATGGGAAGCGCCAATTTTTATAACTTCAAGTACTCGTTACTCGAAATTTTCAGCGGCACCATATGGTTTTTAAATTGCTATCTTATAGAAAATTTCACGCTCTTTCCAATGATGCATAATAAAAATCTTTTTGACCAGTATTTCTACTAGATATAGAGGTTTAAATGTTGAAAATCGTATTTCACCTATATAAAAACATATGTTTTTCAAAATTAAAACCCCCATATCTGGTAGAAATATTGATTAAAAAGATTTTTATCATACACCATTGGAAAGAGCGTGAAATTTTCTATAAGATAGCAAATTACAAACGCTGTGATGCCGCTGAAAATTTTGAGTAACCTGAATGCAAACTTACAAAAAATACGCATTTTGACAGCTAAGATGCGTTTTTAGAATTTATAACCTCCATATCTTGTAAAAATATTGATTAAAAAGATTTTTATTATGCATCATTGGAAAGAGCGTGAAATTTTCTATAAGATAGCAATTTAAAAACCATATGGTGCTGCTGAAAATTTCGAGTAACGAGTACTTGAAGTTATAAAAATTGGCGCTTCCCATGTTATTTAAAATTTACATATTTCGAAAACGCGCGCGAACTTTTAACTTTGATCGTTCATATCTCGAAAAGTTGTGGATGGATTTTTTTTTTCTTTTCACCATCGGAAAGAACGAGAAATTTTACATAAAATAGCAACTCTAAAAATATAGGGTGTCGCGACAAATTTCGAGATATTTTCATCGAAATTTTACAGGACGAGGTTTATACATCTGTAAAAACGCGCGACTTTTTAATTTTGATAGCTCATATCTCAAAAAGTTATGGATGGATTTTTCTTTTCTTTTCACCATCGGAAAGAGCGTGAAATCTTACATAAAATAGCAATTCTAAAAATATAGGGTACCGCGACAAATTTCGAGATATTTTCATCGAAATTTTACACAACGAGATTTACATATCTATAAAAATCCGCAACTTTTCAACTTTGATCGGTCATATCTCAAAAAGTTGTGGATGGATTTTGTTTTTCTTTTCACTATTGGAAAGAGCGTGAAATTTTACATAATATAGCAATTTCGAAACTATAGGGTGTCGCGACAAATTTCGAAATATTTTATTAAAAGCCGCGCGAAGTTGCGTTTTCCCCATATAAACTCGTGCAAATTATTTTTTCAAACCCAGGTACTATTTCGTGCAGCGCTACGATACGGCAGCGTTGGTTACTAATCGACAGTGGCCATATTTCTCTTACATTTTTATATTGAGTGATTATACTTGTTCTTTTATATTACTTTGGTACGTACAATAAGCGGTCAATGATAAGTACATCTACATGCGTAGAAAGAATTAACTTCGTAGGTGTAATTTCGTGCGTCCATAAGTGACCTCGAATTATTCTGTTTCTGTTAGTCCCTTCGTAGGTACCATTTTAAGCGGTTGAAAATGTTGGATAGACTGCGTATTACTTTTATAACAGGCTCATTTCATTGCATTTTATTTTTTTCGTTCTTCAATGTTGCTTCATCTTCATTCGCAGATATGTATTTTAAGAAAAATCAGTTTTGCCAGTTAGTATAAAAAAATATTAGCTGAAGACCTAGGTAGTAGGTAACTAGGTACGTGTACACATACATGCGGTTCGAAATGGTTAAAAAACAAACGGTATTTCACGAAAAACAATAAAAAGTGGAAATAAATGAAATAATAATAAATTGAATAAACGCCCTTTGTGCGAAGGGATTTTTGACGGTGGTGAAGGTAAAATTACTAGAACAAGTAGGTACATAACATTGTGAGCGTGCATACAGCATGTACCGCGTACTGTACAATGCACATTCGTTTACGTATATCTTCTATACTACCTAGGTACCTGCTTAAAAGGGTAAAAAGGGCGACGCGGCAGCGGCACCGGCACCGGCACCGGTACATCATTAATAAAAATTACCAATTCGCGTTCTGTAAACAAGTACTTTGTGTAGATGTTGAATTACTCGTTCATATATAGGCACGCTACGAGCATAATACTTCAAAAGTTGAGTTCATTCGCGTTGTGCATCCCTTTAATGTGGGCGCCGCATCTGCGCTTCTGAAGGTTTGCGTATGTTTACCTTCACGTTTATAGATGATGACTTTCGAACATCGCACGTACTTACTACTTACCTTACTTTGTACACTATTTTTTCCTCTGTATTTATATTTATGCCCATGCAGGCGCGCTCTACAGTCTGCAGCGCGACGCGCATAAAATTTTAAAATATACGAGTGCAGTCCATTCTACAGCGACGTATTTGCATTCCTTACATTGAAAATGATTGTGTTAAAAGATACGCCTCTATGATTAACGCTATTTTCAGTTTTCATCTACAAAATGCTCTTATCAATTTATGTCACAAAATATCATTATTCGCATCACGTCTTTTCTCCATTCTTCAATCTCCAATCTCCAATATGATCTCCAGTATGATTAACCTAATTTTCTTCGCTGCGTTATACATATATGTACTTATGTGCTTAGGTTATTATAACTATTCTAATATAGGTAATTAAATAGGGAGAATCACAAAACAAAAAGAACGCCTAATTTTCGAGTAAATGTTGATGGGCTTTTCCAGCGAAATTAAATCTTCGTTACTTTGTTGCTTACTAAAAATAGTAGGTAATTATTTCTTTTCATTTTCTTACTTATTAATCATAGTTAGATTTTATTTTTCCTTAAAATATATCTAGTCCCGAAGAATTTATTCCTGTTCTATTGCTAGCTTTTATTTCTATTTTCAAGTTCCACGTTCCAATGATTCGTAATTTTGAAGAATTTACTTACAGATTTGTATACATTTATTAAAGATATTGTTGAGAAAAAAAAAAGTGACGTAAGTAACTTCAATATTACTTGAAAGTGGGGCAATTTAATTTTATTTCGACTTCATAAACATGATGAGTGATAACACCGTGAATCGGAGTGGTGTGTTTTTTAACGTGACAACTGACAATTTTTAATGTAAGGAACCGAAATACGCCCTACTTAACTACGAGCATCTAGGTACCTATCATCAACCTGTGTGTGTGTGTGTCCACTGACAGGAGCACCATGCAGGTACTTTTCCTACGTACGAGTATTGGTCTATGGGCGAACGGTGACGAGAGTACCGAACGTGGCCCGAAATCCGAGTTCTTCGATACGTTTGCATCAGCTTTTTCGTTGCTAGCTTTTTCAATTCTCACTCTTGATGTTGGTGTAGACGCAGGCTTTCATTAAAAAATCTGCAATCTTCGTATCTATAGTTTCTGTCATACGCACCTATCTAGTATAGTAATATACCATCTATTACATGCTCGATATTCGTACACATAGTACGTATACATGCATGCATGCATGCATGCATGTTTATAATTATTATAGCGTGGGTAGTGAGGTCTCATCGATTTACGAATGCTAGGGAGGTCGTGAATTTTTCAAAAATCTGTAAATGGACTCAAATATAGTTAATAATTCTATGCAGAAGACTGCAGCAGTTGCTGGGAAGAAAGACTTCCCTAGCGCATGGCGAAGATTTATTCATATTTGTATATGTATATTGAAAATATGTTGATGTTGCTTAGCTATAGGGAGGTCTATGCTCTGATTCAGACGATTCTGGTACCATGTTGCAGACTTCCTTAAAAAAAGACCTTCCAAACTCTATCGAAAAAACGTTCTCAAGACCTCCCTACCGATCCTTTACAAACACCTAGGTACTTAGGTATGGGGTGTATTTACTCGTACCTTGTAGACCATTACAAAATGTGCAAGCTATTTTTCTGTTTTAACGAATTTAGCGATCTTTATAAGTATACTTACACATTTGATAAGTTCCATTTGAAAGGCTTTACGTTGAATTAATAACTTGATACAAAATAATAAAGGGTGTACCTATATGGGATAATGGGATTGCGTCAATATGAGCCAGGAAAATTATTCAAAATTATTGTGCTATCGCCAACTCGCTTAACCTGCTTCAGTAATCTATCCACTTCGGTCTTCGCATGCTGATTATAAGGAAAACAAAGTAAAAAATTCATTAATTACGTTACCGATGTGATGCGGTGAGGTATGGCATTGGGAATGAAACTACGCTACGTAGGTATTCGAATATATAGACAATATCGGTCTTTAGATTTTAACAAAAATTAGCGTTACGTTATGCTATACTATACATTGTATAATATGTACATATACTTGTATGAGTACATATTTTGATAGAGGCTAAATAGAAAGATTTACCTATGTTGACCGATGAACGTATACGCATTGTGCAATTGTACCTGTACAAATACATAATTATGTATTATAAGCGCAAGTATTCGATTATGCTGCCTATATTTCGTAAGTGAAGGAAGGGAATTAAAAAAAAAATGATGATGATAATAATAATAATAATAATAATAACAATAATAATAGTAATAGTAGTAGTAGTAGTAGTAGTAGTAGTAGTAGTAGTAGTAGTAGTAGTAACAATATTATTAATATTACATACCTATTCATTGTTAATTAATTGTTGTCATTACCATTATTATTGAAAAAAGAAAAGAACTTTCGGCATTTCGTATTGGTTTTTCATCAATCACTCGCATCATTAAAGTACGTAAAATTAGGCTCGATAATATGCAATTACGTAATGGTGTTTCGGAATTTTTTCGATCCGTTCTTTGGCAATCTCGTGGTATATTTATGAAGGACAGTGTGACTTCTTAAAGTGTTTCCGCACGTACTTAGTAGGCAGGTACTGATTTTTTCCTCCTAAAATTCCGTAATACATAATACATACGTACATATTGAATCATTCGGCATTCGATGTTTGGTACCCAAATGCGATAACATTAACGACCCTTATAATACACGAGTTGAATATAGTGATAGCGAAGCGACTGTTAGGTATGTTCTAAATATCCAAACGATACGTACGTTGTACATATAGTTGGTACTTATTTAAAATTACGTAGATAGGTATACTTAATTATAACTTACTTTAAACACATTTTGTACTTAGTTACTGCATCTACATACGCGTATCTAATGTTATGACCTAATGGCTGTGAATGAATAGTATCGCACTACCCTTACCTGTGTCAGATTCTTGATTACCTAGACCGTACCTTTCCGCCTTGAGATAGATAATTCCCATCTTTGCTATCGCCAAATTCATAAAGCATATACCTTCGATACCTATGTAGTACTTATGTACTTACTACGTAGTCTTGCAATTTTTTTTTAGTGCAAGCGAAACCTTTGAAACTTATATGGCACCCGGGTTTTTACCCTTCATTCTCTTGGAAATATTCTCATGTAACCTAGAAAAATTTATTAATCGAATGATTTTTTATACCCGTTTTACGAAATATCAAGCTCCCAAGGATTAGCTTTCGTTATTGATTTTTTCAAGAGTTGGCAATAGGAATTGGAACGAATGGTTGCATAGCTATACGTATTTGATTACTTGCGAATGAGCTCGCTACTCTCAGAAGCTATGTGGAGGGGGGGGGGCGAGACGTTGGAGTACGCTGATATTTTATAATACGTAGTACGCGAGCACTTATAACATTCTTCATTCCGTACGTATAATTACGATGGTAAGTAACTAAGTACCTATGTGGAGGAATTTAATTAGACATTTTTTAGAAAAGCAAATGAGCGCACCATCGACGACATAATTATGGACTCGTTTCTGATTGGCTGGTGTTTGCAGCTGTACGCTACACATCTGCTACAGTCGTATATAGGTACTGAAATACAAAATAAAACTCGTCGTTACTTACAGTTGAACTATCTAGTATTACGCGTCGCGTTGTCGAGTAAAAGCCGAAAGAAAAAGAAATACTTTCGAAATCGGAAAACGAATGGTAAACAGTTGTTTTCACGATTTTGTCGTTATACGTATTTTACAGGAGTCATCCTTTTCTCCAGTACTGTCTATTTTGCTGAAACCGGAACCAGTCAATCGTTTTTCCAGTCCATTCCTTCAGCATTTTGGTGGGCAGTTGTCACCATGACCACAGTAGGATATGGTGACATGAGGTAAGCTAAAACGACCAATGTATACCTACACCTACACCTACCTCTACCTGTCTATCTACCTACCTACTTACCTACCCATTTGCCTACCTACCTACTTCCGATTTTTACCGAAACTTTGAAAGGAAGCGTACCTACGTACTTAATAAATTGCATTTGCGTGAAAAAATTTATGCAAATAAATTAAATACAAGGAAAGAGAAAATAGCGAAACAATAAATTAAAAAATAAGGTAAAAAAAACAAACAAATAAATAAATAAATAAATAAATAAATTGGAATAAAGAAGGAAGCAGCGAAGGGAAGGAGGATATGGTCAAGTGAATAAATGAAAAAAATTACAAACAAATAAATGTATATACATGAACAAGCAAACAAACAAGCGGAGAGACGAACGAACGAACGAACGAACGAACGAACGAACGAACGAACAAACAAACAAATATCTAAACAACGGGCACGTCCGATAATTACATAAGTTACAGACAAAATCGAAGATAAATAGCGTACCAAAAAAAAAAAAAATAAAATAAATGCTGCGTTACTTTAATGCGGATCGTAGTGATAACGAAGTGCCGACAGTTGTTAATAGGTGAATGCATGGATTGTGCAATACATATGCATTATATAAATATATTGAAAATGTATTTTTCATCTAAATGTAACGTTAGTGGTGCTTGAAAATGTTAACGCCGAACTTGTAAACGTTAATTTTTTCAGGTGTGGTATTGTTTTCGAGTGCGGTCTATTTCGCCGAGGCCGGCTCCGAAAATTCTTTCTTCAAATCAATTCCAGATGCGTTTTGGTGGGCTGTTGTCACCATGACAACCGTGGGCTATGGTGACATGACGTATGATGTACACATTTTTATTGAAAAATTTTAGTCCACGTTGATTGTTTTTAACACTAACGAGATTTAAAATAATGTTCACTGCTAAACGCTATATTCTCCTTCCACATTTTTATTTTTATTTTTTTTTATTATTATTATTTTTTTTTTCAACAAAATTTTAAACATTTTTTGCATTAAGCTATCACGGTGGGTGTTTGAAGGAAAAAGTAAATAAATAGAAAAAATAAAAATAAAAAAATATGTATTGAATGCGGGCCATGATTTATATTACCTACCTATGTTGATATTTTTTGTTTTTCCATTTCCTTTTGCCCATACACTGATCTCAAACTTTGTTTTTTTTTTTTTTTCATTTCTCTCCGTAGTCTAAAAGTTATGCAAATATTCCAATCTAATTTGAAAATTAATCTTCATAAAATATGCACTTGTGTAGTTACCAATATGCTTATTGTGGGCATAGATAATTTAGTCTATTTGTGCTTTATTGATCCTTGTTTTTTTTTTTTTTTTTTTTTTTTTCTTTCTTTAAGTATTCCAAATGGAGTTAAACCATGACACGAATTTCGAATCTATGATCTTTCAAGGGCAAAAGAATCCGCTTTCGTTGAATTAGTTTTTTCTATTTAGATATTTCGGTATCGCTTTCATATTATCATTCAACAAGAATTTAGTCCCTTATCTCATTTTTTTAATTCCTTTTTCAACATAATATTTTTATACTTGTTCAAAATTTTTGAACATTCTCGGATATTTCAATGGTTCTTTATTGGCGTTTTATTTGCGTTTTGTCTTCATTTTTTTTTATTTTTTTTTTACTTAATTTCACGTTTAAAAAAATGACTCAGAGAGTCATCTTTTACGCTGAGAGAAATGAATAGCGCAATTCATAGTATTAAATACTATAACAGTTACTATAACTTAAGGAAGAATATGACAGTAACCAATTTTATGGATGATATTCCTTTAATACTGAGGAATCATTCTAGTTTTTGGTAAACATTAGGTATTTGACTGTAGAATTCATTATTACCACCTGTTCTCATGTTTCAGGTATCACTCTCAAAATAAATTAGGTACAGTCACTTTGCCTATAATTATAGTAACTGTTATTGCAATTGCCGCAAATCCTATACTATAAAATTTATTTTCCTATGGCCTCTATACATGCTGATGACTGCAGTTTAACTAATACCATTCTTATCTTCTTCTTCTCCCCGTACGTATAGTACATATGTAGTTAGCTTCCTAGTGCCTACACCTACCCGCGATTATTATTTTAGTAATTTTTCTGTCTGTATTTGGTTCACTTTTTTTTTTTACTTATCTTTAGTTTCACATAACATTTTATATCAACACGATAATGAAAAAATTTTTTGAGTTTTTGCGATCGTAAACTTTTTTTTTTTTGAATTGAATACATAAACTGTATTTTTAAAGAAAATCTACTTAAAAAGAAACGAAAACAACAAAAAGAAACTTCGGAAAATTATTGTCTATGATGTGCATATACCTAAACTGCGTGACAGCACGAGTAATAGAGAAATATTTAGAGCAATTAAAGTTGTAAAGTAAAACACATTTTCACAACCTCTATGTATATTGTATATGCTGAAGTAATGGAATGTAGCTGACTAGCTGTGTAGCGATGTACGTAGTGCGTAGTGCTTATACGATAGAATAAAGTCAAGCGTAAATAAAGTAGTCTACCTATTATGAGATTACACAGATGAGAGTTTCGACCAAACATTCTTCCTAGATAACGCATGTCCTTTGAATTCAACTCATTGCAATATTATTCAGACTGTAGATTGGTACCTACAGATAGTATAAGGAGAGCAACGAGCCAGGTTATATGAGTATGGAGTACTATCTGTGCGGTGGATTGCATATCTATCATTGCCCGTGCTGCGGTCACGGTATGCGTAGACCATATATCTAATTATATATATATACCTATAGATTTATCTATGGATAAAGTGGCATCATTTTTCGTCGTCTACAGGTAAAGTGGCATCTTTTTTACAAAGTGGCATCTTTTTTTTGATGCCACTTTACCACCACATTGCTCATCGATTCAGGTTTGTGTCATGACGTCACTGGTGTGGTTATTTGGGTGATGCCACTTTACCACTAATATTCTATTTTTCATACAAAAAATTTTTTTTCGGTCTACGGTCGTAGTAGCCTCATTTTTTTGATGTTTACTGGTAAAGTGGCATCATTTTAAAAATTTGTTTCTAAGAAAACCTATGATATTATACATTCCGTTCGCCATTGCGGTGTCGTTAATGTGACATTAGATGCACTTCTGAGGAATGTGCAAACTGATGCCACTTTGACCATAGATCACTATATATATACGTACGTATATGTACCTATGATATCAATTTGTATCCGGTACATCCAACGGAACGATTTGCTTCCGATATTCATATGCCAAATCCTAATTTGCCTCCGTATTAAATATTATTGATAGATAACTTATCAACATAATCCGTGCATAGTGCTCAGAAATGGGAAGCATATTGCTCTTGAAAACATCTTTTATTTTCGTGATATATTCGTAAGCAAATTGAAACAGTTTTCACGTGGATATATACGTTTTCGATGATGACGCTGTCTGGTGAAGCCATCATGTGAACTAGGTGTATATAAATATAATTTATGTAGAGCTGAACAATTTCCTACAACGCTATGAGCATGCAATCTATGTAGAGTTAACCAACATCATACAGCATACACACAGCGATGCTAAAAGGTAAATTGGCCAACAGAGGTATATTGTCGCAATGAAAATCTTTTTTGGATGCAAATTGATATATATGTACGTTTGATAAGTCTATATTATATTATATTATATTATATTATATTATATTATATTATAGTTTAGTATAACATATTATACATTACGTATATTATGTAATATATTCTCTGTCAAAAATAACTTGAGAATTTTTGCCAGCGCAAGGTTAGGCGACAATTTACACAGGGTTAATCAAAATATACATTTCATTGTAAAGTGGGTTGACGTGTTGATACCCACTTATTTTTTATCAATATCTATAGTTTCTCATCGAATTCGACGATACAATTTTTTTGGTGTTTCACTACTTTACTCGAAGCATTATCTTAAACTTTGAACACATTTTGGGAGGTTATGAAATCGTGAAAATTATCACGCTTTTTGCCTAACTTTGCGCTGTCAAAAAGTCTCAAGTCTCAAGTTATTCTTCACAAACAGTGCATAATATATTATGGTCTACGTATACTGTGACCACAGTTTACGACACTGATAGATATGCAATCCGCAGCACCGACAACACTCTACAGGTTATTATCGAATCTTTCGATTCCTTTACTCATTCTCCGATTCCCCTCCCGCTCCCCATATATGAGAGTACATTCGATGTGAATTATATTTTAGTGACTAACGATGACTTCAAGTCTGTCCACCTTGAGAAGGGTGCCGACTAATACGTAAAATTTTTCTATTCTAGCCAGTAGTTATTTTGGAAATTCCTACTTAATGTAAAGGTGTCTCATCGCTACTAATAATATCAGTGCCACAACCAGAACTTTTTTTTTTTAGAGGGGGCTAAAAAAAAGGAGGCTCGAACTCCAGTTGATACCCAACTATTTTCAGGAAGTGTAAAAATTTTTTTTGAAAATTGCAAAACGAATTGTATCGTAGATTAATCATACATAGATAGCCTCCCGATATATACGAATTTATCACTCATAAATGTTGAAAAAGGAGCCAGAAAGTTCTAGGATAAAAATTTAGTTAGAGTGTTAGGAAAGAGGTCATTCGAAAAAGCTTGACGTTTTATACATGATTCAATTTTAAAACATTATTGACATCGATGTGAGTCTCGAGTTAATTTAATAAAACTACCTAATTCATTTTAGAGCGCCCTTTGTGAATGAGCTCCAGCACTAGAAATAACTTCGACTTTTTGCTTGGTTTTTTGCAAATATCTCAAGAAAAAATATGGATGGAAAGTTTACGAGTAGTTCATTCGAAAGAACATAAAATTGTGAATGTGTTTCACTTAAAAAAAAATAATTTTCATTGATTTACTTTTTTAGATAATTCATAGCAAAGTAAAAAAATCGTTTTTCAAAATTAATTCAAAAGTAAATCGATAAAAGTAACTTTAGGAAAATTAAATCATTTTGTATTTCAATATCTTTAAAATGAGCAATTTGCGAGCCCTCTATCTTGGATTGTTTCCAAGATATCAGCAAAAAACGATTCCAGTTCCAGTTTTGCAGTGATGAAAATTTAACGTATAGTGGGCTATCTATATATTATGGTTAATCTATGATTGTATCTAAATTTAAAATAACTGAGTCGGTAGTTAAGTAGGTATATACACATTCATATGCTTGGCTTAAAACTCAGAACTTATAGTTTTTATTCATTTTTTATTTTTTTATAAATTGAAACATTATAAAATGAAAAACATCAAAACAATATAAAGTAAAAAAAATATAATTTTTGAAGATTCCTCGTTAAAATTTTGAAGACCACGTTGCGTCGGCAGTTACGCCTATTTGCGATGAGCGTTTTTGGAGCACCAATTTATTGAAACGATTACGCCGATATGTTTTGAATGTTTCAAGGTTGAAAAAGACCTTTCTGGTGTACTTGTTACAGGAATTCAAATCTGCAACGGCGCCCAAGATAGAACGACTTAATTTTTTCCCCGCTATTTACGCGTATATGTTTAATGATTGATTATTGAAATTTCGAAGAATGGCCTCAGCCCACTAGCCGCCCCCGCCCCATTGATGCGCCACTGAATGATATATCATTATATTCTATCAAAGTTGAATCTTTGATTTAAAAAAGAAATAAAGTCCCAGAGCAATTTCTTTGTAATTTACCATGACATATAATATTACCACACCTAATTATGCGAAACTTCCTTACTTATTAATTCGTTATGTGATGAAGAACCTTTGCATTAGGTAGGAATTTTCAATGAAACTAATAACTACTGGCCAGCAAAGAGAAATTTTACGTTTTAGGCGGTACCCTTCTCAACGTGGACAAACTATAGTACCGTCGATCTAAAGTCTGTTCAAAATAAGGAACGCCAACAGCAACCCGCATAACAAAACAATTTTAGAGGCCAACATTCAACATTAGCAGCCCCCTGGGAAAAGTGATAACGAAGCATGGCGTAGCCTACGGTGGTGGACGTAGCTTTGCATTCATTTTGAACAGACTATACACGATCAGACAAATATTTATGGCTATCTCCTTCATTCTGAAGTAGAATTTTGAAGCGTGTTGCTCCAACTTTGTTGTAGGTGGTGCTTATTTATGTATTGTTTGTTTGTTTGTTTGTTTGTTTGTTCGTTCGTTCGTTCGTTCGTTCGGTTGTTTGTTAGTTAGTTAGTTAGTTAGTTAGTTAGTTTGTTTGTTTGTTTGTTTGCTTGCTTATTCGCTTACACGATGTCCAATATATTGAGTAGGTAGTAATGAGCTTTAATTTAAACCGTATATATATGTACTAATTATGTACACGGAGAGGTGGGCAGGATGTCTTTATTCCGTTTTTGAATTAATGGAACGAAAAAAACATGATGGAGAAAAGAGAAGCCACCTCCATACCGTACTAAAATTAGTAACTGTGTACCTTTTTTTTTTTTTTTTTTTTTTTTTTGTTAAATACGAAAAAATTAAACCAAGCAGGAGAAAAAAAATAAAAAAAATAAAGGAGTAAAGTATAATGATGACTAATCCGAAAAAAAAGAAGAAAAAAATCAACAGAATAAACACGCATGCTAAGTTAATTGTCCACGCATAAAAATGCTCGATTTCGGCCGCTTGTTGCACGTAAAAATAACACACATACGTCTAATAAATTACTAGATACTGTTCTCGCTATTATATTATGGGATAGACCACTACTAATGCTTACACCATTACGCTACAAGCTACGAAGAGTAAAAGTTCGATACTTTTGAATTCGTATAACTTTACTTTACCTACGTACGTACTACGTACTAAGTACCTACTCATAGTTACCTACTCGTACTATCGCACCTCATCTTTCCCATCACTAACTTACCCTTGAGAATAAGAATATACTTACGTACTGCTAATCGTAGATAGTAGTTCACTTTAGTCACTACTCATTATACTCTTAGTATGTATATGTATGTATATGTATCTATGTATGTACATAGACATACCTGCTATAATATGTACGTGTATGTTTGTATACCTATCCTTTACGTACCTATATACGTACCACAATATTAGTTCATTAATATGTGTACCTACAAGAGTAGCCTCGCTGTTTTTATTATTTTCATTTCATTTTATTTTATTTCATTTCATTATTTATTTTCTGGTAAGGAGGGGCCAGGGCTAACAACTAGGTCTAATGCCTAAGCATAGAATAGTATATAATATTCCAGATGTTTGCCCTAACGTAGATTAAGTACATACTTTGGCCGAAGTAGGTGATTTTAATCATAGTCGCAGAATCCATTAGTAGCAATGAATAGCGATACAATAACAATTCACACAATAGACGATAAATAGTCAATCATGTAATGAGTAATCTCTCTATGTATAGGTACAGGTAGTGCTGAGAAAGTGCTGTACGACATTAGGTATGTAGTACATACGCGAATATTTATTTACGAGTATTACAGCGCTTTTGCGTTAACATGACGACATATTTGCGCTCAAATGAGCTCATTGATATGCTCACCTGACAGAAACAGTGACATCATTTGAGCGCATTGATGTTGTGAACTTGCTATGCTGGCTGCAAATCGCTGTAATGTATTCTCTTGTTTCGCATCAATCTGGGGTACAGATAGTCAAAAAGCTAGATTCAACATGCTAGTTCGAGATTTTTATCACCAGGTACTCGTACAATTTACATATGTATCGTATAATGAGATTTCGCAAATATTCGCCGTGATTCTGTTTTGCAAAATTCAAAATTTAATCAATGAAAACTGCATTCCGCGCTCCATAAAAATTGTTCTTGTAATTTTTTTTTCTTAGAATGTAACAATTATGTAGTTTCTTCATTACTTATATAGTTTCTGGTGAATATAACAACTAGTAACGAAAATAAGCAGCGATATTTGACTATTATTTTAAACCTTTATGCTCTCCAACTTAAGAATGCTGGCTATTAAGATAACGCGTGATCGTTGGCACGACAGGTACCTAGACTTATGCGGTAGACAGTCTGCGAATTTGCGAAATTCAAAATTTGCGTTTGCACACTGCACACCTCTTAAAATGTTAAAAATTATGAAGAAATTTTATTCCTGACATTTTCGTCCTCTAGAATTAGATCAACATTGATCTATGCGCGAGAAGATTGAAGTGATGCGCTGCGACTCACTACCAACCATCTTTACATATGCTTTTTTTCATGACCCTACTTGAAGTTTTTTTTTCCTTTTACCATATACTGCCACATTGGCAGGAGATACTTTGAAACAGCTGGAACGCAATTAGAGATGAAAATGTAGCATGTTGCCAGTGAGGATATCGGATAGGTTGATTGGATTGCCGAAAATGGCTCTAAGGTTTGCATTAAGGGGACTCTGAACAAGATGTGCAGAACAATATTAAAGAGACCTGATAATTTAGTCAAAGATTCGCAAATTCGCGATCAGTCTACTATATGCATAGTTATAAATTAAACGTACTCATTTATGTATTGTACTGCTGCTAGTTATGCAGGTACAGCTTTTCTATTCGAATCATTGCACGTAGATGGCAGCTTTAGGCGTATAATATATTTGTATTCAATTGATTTGCGACCTATACGCGACGTAATTAAATATGTTAAAAACAAATCAAAGAAAACAAAAAATCGAATGAAACAAAATAAAATAAAATAAATAAATAAATAAAATATACTTGACAAATTTATGTTGGAAAAATAAGTTCTCACATTATTAGTTCTATAAAAACCATACGTACGTAAGCGTATGCATATTGCATGATTATTAGTGCTGAGATCCCCATGCATTTATATACATATTTTTCTTTTATCGAATTGACCCGGCCCATAAAGCACCATCCGTTTTGAGTTACCATGAACTCGCAAAACAAATTTATAAATACATATTTCGTGCATGCTCCACCTAAAACTAATGCATATTCAATGTACGTGCTTACTCAAAAACCTACACATTGATAATTTTTTTTTTTTTTTTCAATTCTAAAAATGAAATTTTATTACTAAAAAAAAAGAAATCGGGACTCATAGAAGCGTCTGGGTTAAGACGAGAACTTTGGCGCTTTAAAATTAAACTTATTTTCCAATTTTTTGAATTATTTCATTCATAAAAAAGGATTTTGCATTTTTGGACGTTTATAAATACATATGTATTTATGTATATTTCACGATTTATTAATGCATATAATTTGTGCCTTCGTAAATTACGATACCGAAGGTCCAGCCTTAATAATTATACATAGGTATTGGGGTTGTGTGTAGGTCGCAGTAAAATGCATAGAACGATTTAGAAGTGGAGCAATAATACGTTCAAATTGTAGTTTATGTATTGGGTACAGTTATGCAATATGCACTTATACGACGCCTCATTTAGTATTCCAAAAAAATATTTTCAATTTTATCAACTCTTGTCTGCCTTGGTTAAAATGCTATTGATGGAACAAGTCTTTTGATGTTCAAATGAAGCTTGTGAAAATTGCACATCGATAAAATAACGTTAAAGACTTGACCCAGGGCATTTCATTTCAAAAATTCATTTATCTTTTCAAAAACTCCAGAGATTCAGTCACATGCTTATAAGTAATTTATATCTTTTAATTATTCTAGCATAAAAAAAAAAAAATAGATCGTAAAAGAGTTAATGAACCAAATCTAAAGTTAACACTGAAGCAACAGTCTCTGTAATTGAACATGCCAATAAAACTGAAAAAATAAATAAAAAAATGGATCAAAATTATGAGAAAATTTTGACCAGATTAAATTTTATATATCTATAACTTTAATCTAATGATATCAATTTATTTTGGAGCCTATATCAGATCTAATTATAAAAAGTTGGATATAATTTTGATAATATCACATATGTTAACAAATTTCTATAATCATATTTGAATCAAATTTTCATCAGGATTCCTGGTCCATTAACAGAAAATTTCGCATATCGAATTTAGTAACGTCTGATATGAATTACCTACTTAATTAAGAAGTGATATCTAAGTATAAATAGCTCACTGCTTTGAAGGACATAAAGAAGGGGAAGAGGAAAATAAAAGGCTTGACATTTATATACCTAATATCGCTATATGCCTTTTTTAAAGGATTTTTGTGCTTGAATATTATTTTAAACTTTCGAAAACTAAAAAAAAAAAAAAAAAATAATAGGTAATAATAAAATAAACCTTCTTATTTTTTAATCAACGTTTCTGAAAAATAGTCAATATTTTTTGAATAAACTTTGTTGCATTATGTTCGAATGTACATATTATACGTACCTATATTCATGTAAGTAGATACGTATTACGTTACGTTTATAGTGCAGACTAAGCGATATGTTCCATTCAGTTTATTCATACTGGTACGTATAATGCATTGCAAATACATAATATTCTCAAAATGTATAAAAAAAACATAACTGAAAATCTAGATGTTTTTCGTGGATAGTTTAGTGGAAAAAATAATCCGTGGACTTAGGGATTTAGAATTATAGCTACCTATTTATTTACTTTATTCTTGTTTAAAGTGAAGAGCAGGAAAGTAGGTGTGCCTACCTAGATGTTTCTAACACATTTTTTATGTACCTACAAGTGCGGCGTGAGTCGTCGATCGATTTCTTTGCTAACGTTTTGCTACATGGTATCTACATAGGTATTTGTTTCGTTGTTCGGTATTCACCTTTTTAAAAAAGTCCCATTGTATCACGATAAACATGTGAATACTTTGATTCAAACTTATAATAATCTTGAACAGAGGCTACTGCATGTGGGTACATTATTGAATGAACGTATGAACGAATACTTTACTAATGAATTAATTTAGTTATACTTATTTACTCCTATTGTTTCTTCTCGCAATAAATAAATCGAGACAATTTCTATTTTATAGGCCAGTTGGTGTATGGGGTAAGATTGTCGGTTCATTATGCGCAATTGCTGGCGTACTTACTATCGCTCTTCCAGTACCAGTTATTGTTTCAAATTTTAATTACTTTTACCATCGAGAAACAGACCAAGAAGATATGCAATCTCAAAACTTCAATCATGTTACAAGTTGTCCTTATCTTCCAGGAACAATAGGTAAGTATTGGCGGTATGAGTAAACTGGCTGACTGAAAGGATTAATTATTGGACCCCAATATTTTTGTTCATGTTTTTTAGTAGTAGATCAACAACAATCGGACATAACAGACGATGGATCGATAGAAAGATCGGTTGAACGATCGATGGAGCGATCTTTCAGCAAATTCGGACAAGAAATCGTCTTGATCCATGCTGAAGATGTACCATGCACCACTGCCCAAGTGAACAGAATCAGTATTTGCAACCAAAAGCTCAACACCAATAGAAATAATTTTCACATTGAGACTGATGTTTAAATTTGAATATATAGGGTATTCGATTTCGTTTATTTTTACTTTCATACCTACTATAATAATAATAATAATAATAATAATAATAATCATAATCATAAAAATAATAATAAATGATAATGATCATACTGTATACGGTACCTGCCAAAGTAGGTACGCGAAAACATTTCGGACTGTACATCACTTTCGAATTGAAAGTGCATTGTCAAATAATATCTATTATCTGTTCGTAATTCGATATAGATATATACCTACCTTCCTATATCATATTACGTAAATCGATTATTTTATTTTAATTTTTGTATTGCCTGCGATAATACCGTATAACCGTATACTTTAGGCATATGTACCAAAGTACATATAGTGCATATTATGTGCTCGTTAGGGAAATCTTACTTGCACACACTCACTACATATCTGGGTACTTATTCTTAAAGTTCATGTCATGATGATGACGATGGATGTAGTATTTGAGCGCCCTTTTATAGGTACTTCTTTGCGAAAGAGAAGGGAGAGAAACAAAAAAAGAAGAAAAGACAAACGACAGTAAGATAATGTGATTAATAAATAGTACTCGTGTAATGATATGTAATAATTCCGTGCTGCCACATTATTCCAATTTCTGCTGTAGAGCTTGAAGATGAAAAACCTACCAACGCATTAAGAGATTTTTTTTTAACAAATAAAAAGGAGAGCAGAATTTTAAATTATGCACGTACTTACCTAATACGTACCTCCTATGTAGCTGAGAGCTATCTAAAAAATGCGATATCGATATTGATACGTGTGAGAACGTTTTGTTTCCTCAATTTTCACAAAGTATCTTCCTGGAATTCTTTTCTAGGCATTTTTCTATTGGTCTAAAAATGTTACAATTTGACAATGGACACTCATTTATTGACTTATGTAGGTATTTAATAATTTTATTTTTTTCAATGATGGAAGGAGAGATCAAGTAACAACTATTTGAAATTATATGTAACTAATGATCTATCTTTCAATTGAAAGGGTATGACTGGGTTTTTTCAAATCAGTGTGCTTTTCAATCTAATAATCCAAATGCGCTATATTCATAAAATATTATTCCAGATGTCGTGAACTTGTAGTATTTGAACGAAATATGAATCTCAATCCATTGGCATAAGTAAATGGGTGGAGTAAGGAAGTTCAAACCACACTATTTTGTTTTCTTACTTTATAGTACCTAATTGGTATTAATCTTTCATGCACTAACCAGTATACTCACGCCTTGCATCAACATTCAAGAGATTGGGGTTCAGCATTTATGATTACCCCCTCGGAAATTTATGTTTACACCACTGTGTGAAGTATCTACTATATACCTTGATCGTTTAAACAGAAATCTGCCATGGTGTACAGGTCTACCAAGTCCTATCGTTAAAGTAATGGCGTCTAACTTGTTTCAATTAGTATGCTGATGAAAGCCAAGTTGATCTGCAGATTACTACTTGCGGTGTCGGTGATTCATAGTTGAAGGCATTTTTTAAAAGAGTTTCATGCTAAAGCATGTATTTTTTTTTTTTTTGCAACTTAGAGATAATATGCCTACTTACCCTTTCAATTGAATAAAACTACAAACTGATTATTAAATGTCAAAAAAATTAAGGACATTATGTGTACCTGCAATTTTCATGACATGCACTTAATTTAACTATTGAGATTTCTTCTTTGGGCGCTGTAATTGGGTATGTTACAATTTTTTCAGAGTTTTAATTTTTCAGAACAAATTTATATAAATAAAAAATTCAATTCTTAAAATTTTATTCCTACATACGAACAGAAAGTCTAAAATACATAGCACACCTTATCTTTTTACTAGAGTTGTTGTTATTTTTATCGTTCATTCATTCATTTGTTTGTTCGTTTGTTTATTTATTTATTTATTTATTTATTTATTTATTCATTTATTTGTTTGTTTGTTTGTTTGGTTGATTGGTTGGTTGGTTGGTTGGTCGATTGATTCTTTGTTTACTTACAAATTCATTTATTCGTTTTTATGTACTGAAATATTCACCTTTTTGTTCACTTGTGCATGAATTAAATTATTTAATATATCGACCCGTATACCTATACATAGGTCTCTAAGTACCAAACTAAATTTACACCCTCATGATGTTTATTTACGACAAGTTAGATAAAAATCAATATTCCATTTACAAGTAACCTATTTTGTTTTTTGTTTTTTTTTTTTTTTCATTTTACAAATCAACAGCGTGATATGATGATATATTGAGTACCTATATATGTAAGTTTTTTGTGTAGATAGAAACGTATGGAATGGCGTTCTAGTGGAACAAGTACATTAAGATTATTCGAATCAATTGTAATTTCAATTTAACTGCCAAATTTCAACCAAATTATATGTTGCCTGCTTAATATGTACGTGCGGTATTAGGTGTAACTATGATTTCCGATTGAGTAGTTTCTATTTCCCCATCTTTTCATCAATAATGTATTTTAGTTTGTCTTCATTAATTCCATTATCATCGCAGTACCTGAAGTGTTGAAAATCGCTTAATGTGTCGAGTAGCTAACAGCATAGGTTACTTAAACGTTATTGAGAAATAAGTTCACGAGTGTTAGGTATGGAGATTACATATGTTCTAATTACTTCATCATCAGTGAATCATTAACCAGACTATTTTCTGCCTATATACGTATGAATTCAAATTTCAAAGAAATCCATCAAACTCTTCCTGCCTGTAGTTCGATTTTTCTGTACTCATTCTAATATACCCATTACCTACGCATGAGAATAGAATACCCAATAAGGACGAACATTTTAAGTGTGCGCAGAATAATCCAGTTTTGTTCGACATATCATACATAGGTACCAAAGAAATGTCACAACGAGTTTCAAGTACGACATTCCTACTACTCGCGTATGAATTCAAACACTACCTACCTAAAGAAAGTAGGTATATTACTAATGAAAAATTTACTTCATTCCCGGACATGTTTGCGACCTTTTACATTTGCATATTGTATATTGGTACGATTGATAATTAAAACTGGGCCCATGTATTATTATACATGTATAGTATACTTGCATAGTATATTATGTGTGGGTATGATATGAAAATGAAAATTTCTGCAGATATTTCCCATCAAATACCTCCTGTTATTAGGAATGCTCACACATTTATACTTGGTTAGTGTATTACTCGTTCATTTAGCTATGTTGATTTCGTCATTATAGGGTACCTAGTTGGGAACGATTGAAAAATTTTAACCTCATTTTCTCCCTCGTTATTCTTAAAGTTTAATTTACGAAAAATTACTTTTTTTTTTTTTTTTTTTTTCTTAACCAAGGAAAGTAAATAAAAAACATTAATATGTACTTACAACCTACCTTCATTATAAGTACGAGTGTTATCAACATTTGCATACTTCCATTTTAGCGTAGGAATGTAGGTACGACTCTTTGGATACGGCAGATAACTAATAATTATTATTCACGTTTATCAGATAGGTGTTGTATAATGTATATGCAATAGGTATCCTGTTGACAAAGCACATCAAATGGATATCGCTATGATATCAGATTTTGTTTGGAGTTTCTATATCATGTATTGATATCATGAGAATATTACATATAATGATATCAATATCACGAAATACGTTACTCATGAAGTCACCAGGCGAGGTGGACATTTTCGATATTGATACGGTATAATTGTGATTTCCATACTTTGTCAAACGGGTAGATTAGTAGATATCTACCTGCTACAAGTTTAATTAAATACGAGAAAGTCTGGTAAAATAGTACGCATCACATCAGATTAGCTGACTTCGCGATAACTAAAAAATTTCAACTCAATAAAGCAGCAAACAAATCTTTGATTTTTATTTTTATCATCAGAATATTATGAGATATTAGATGATCATGAATTTAAAAAACAATCAGCTATGCTTATTTCGTAAACTGCGAAGATTTGTTTGCTACCTCTTGACATCGTTTGTCATAATATGATTGGTTGATCGGAATGTGCTTGTAGTCCAGTCAACGTATGGCTTTAACCGATACTGGGGACCGAAACTTTTCTGCGGAAATTTGTAGTAGTGTCCGTAACAACTCCTAACTTTTGGCAAAAAGTCGCTTCGTTTCTTTTCCCTCAAAATCCACATTTGTGCCCCCAAAACAATTTTTTGCCAATAACACGCGTTCTAATCTAGATACAGAAAAAAATTCAAGATAGCAAATGAAGCTGAACAAATTTCCAACAAAAAATATTATTACACATTATATGTCCAAGATCATAGAATTGTGAGAAAAGGACCTTGTTACGGACACTATTGACCACCATTGTCCGCAGAAAAACTTTGGCCACCAAATTAGTTCCGGTTAACGCGTGTTTTTATCGCAATTTGACTGGACTATTACTAGCTAATTGCTAAGCAACCAGTTTTTAAGAAATTTTTTGATGACTAGGACAAAGTGAGCCAACCTGTGATACATAACCACTGATTTACCCGTCTTGAGGTACAAGTACATACTCTAGCTGTATGAACAACTTAAATACATTACTATAAAACTAGACAAGTTTTTTGCTTAAAATGTTGACCATGTAAAATTTAATATAGGTATATGCATTATGCCTGGAGCATTAGGTAACCACTTATTCTTCCCTCTGATAAAATATAATAATATGCCAAAATTGTATATTAGTACTTTTTATCTAAAAATGCATTTATTTTTACGTATTTACCATTTATTACCGTAGTAGTACCTATATCATTATTTTAAAGTAGGGCTGTGTATTACCGTTCTAATATGAAAATATAGGTACGAATCGAAGGTTTTCGAATCACTCATCATTATACCTACAAATACAAAATAATATTTCCATCGTAGATGCGATTCAGTAATTATACCTTCGACATTTAAGATTTTAAAAGTTATCTTCATCACCATCATTAATCATTATCATCCTCATCATCATCATCATCATTATCATTATCATCATTCTAAAGTGCAGTAACCCAAATAGAATTTCTCATCGACCGTTGGATGGGGGAGTAGAATGGAATCGAGGGTAGAATGACCTGCTGTACGGAGAGACCGTCCGACACGTAATCGTAAACTGATTCGTAAATATTATTTCCAATTTTATTCACTTGAAAAGAAAAAAAAAGGAAGACGCATTGATAGGTTTAGGGTATAGATGCTTTAGTCCATACTGTAGCAAACGAATCGCAAAAGAGAAATGACCGTGCCAGAATATCCTTCTACCTCCTCACCCCATCGATTTACTCCGCTTTATAAATATTACAATAAGTAAATGGTAGGTGTATTGTAATTGTTTTTTCTTACTATTCATACCTACTATTGTAAGAAACGTTGTTATTTGAATCGTTAAACTCGTACGTATTTTTGTTATTTTTCGTCCTTATTTGTTTACATAATATTTATTTCAATTTATTTTGAACATTTTTATCGCTACTATTACCAACGTATCATGTTTATAGTTTTATTTATTTATTTATTGATGTTTTTTTTTTTTTTTTTTTTTTTTTTTACGTAGAAAAATGCATTGTACGTTTTGAAGAAATAATGAAAATTAAATTTTTTTAATTTCATAAAAAAAAATATATTTTTTAAATTGCATCACGAGTTGTTGGTACATTTATACGTTACTGCGTTCCTTGCAGCAAAAGTGGAAAAAAGGAACATGTGCGTATAGCGGTGGTGAATGCGATTTTATAATAGTTTTGTACTAACTCGCTTCAAAATAAAAAAACTAGGCGACACTACGTAGTGTATTTCGAGAACAAACTTCACCTATGTGCAATTGTGCGCGTACAATTCAAAAAAATCAAATTTTTTGCTAATAAAACCGCATGCTTCTTTGTAAAAAATCCATTGAAAATTAAGTAATATCGCGTGTATTACCTACGCTGCATTTTCTCGACTCCGCTCGCAATCTTCAGTACCTGCTGTACTTACTGTTCAAAATGTCATGGCGTTTTATCAACTTTCACTCTTGTACCTAATTATTAGGATACTGCTACCTCACGTTCCATCCACTCTAAAATCTACCCAGCTCTGAAAGGTTATACCAGACTCTACATGCATATGAATTCCTAGTATCTACTGTAGTATCTATTCTCGAAATTTCGAGTCACCGCGTTTCGATGTAGGTACCGTAGAGATACAGCATTAGAAAAAGCTATTAGAATATACTGTAAGTATACCTACCTATAAAGTTTCTTCAGAGTTCAGATATTATGCTGCTTGTTTGCGTTTTGATTTGATTCAAATATGCAACTTAATGCTGGATCATACTCAATTACTTATGTTCAACTTTTGCAGCATAGTGTAATTTGTACATTTTTACCGTATTGTGACCTAGGTTAGATAAGTATGAAGACAGGTCACATAATTTCTCACTGGCCAACAAAATGTATTACCTGTTTTTAATTGCTTGATGAAACCCAATAGCATTAACAAATAACACCTCTGTTATAACGTCGAAAAGGAGAAACTTCAACACACGCGTTCAATTTCGCGAAAGCATTCTATCGTTTATTTATCGAATGTACTCTCCTATGTTAGGGGGGAATCGGTGGAGCGGCGGTAAAGGAATCAGATATTCATGCCATGAAATTTGCTCTAAACTTGATGAGAGATTGCATTTGATGATGCCAAAAGATCTTCTTGTTTTGTCAATACACCTCAAAATTGCCGCCCACTTGAATTTTGGAAGGGAACCGGAGATGAAGCAATTTGTTCAAATTTTTTGTTTCTGATTTCATATTAGTATAAAAGAATGCGTCAGCTTTTTCAAGTGCATTTGGAGAAGAGTTCGAGCAAAAAACTGATTTTTGAGGAAGTTTTGAGTCATAAAATTTCTCGAATCTTCCATATCTCCTCACTAAATCGACCTAGAAAAGTCAAACTTTGTGTGTGGGGTTAACTGGTGACCAGAATATAATCTCTTGAATTAGGGTCAAAATGTATACACATTAGCCGATTATCAAAATTTCAGCTTCATAAGTGCATTTGAAGACTTTTTGAGTAAGTTACAGACTTAATATTTTGTGTAGTTTATATAGTCACGAAGCGGTTACCAACCTTATTTTCAAACCTGAACAAGCCCAGTTAAAAACTCAGCTCCTGCAATGCGCGACATACTTCATATTACATAAGACTTTTATTTTTTTGCAAAGCGTTTTATAAAGACAAGTGGAAAAGATTGTAAATTGTTTAAATTACCAAAAAGCTTGTTTAAACACCTAAAAAAAAGAAGAAAAGAAGCTCTCCAAACCCCCACCTTTAAAAGCGGCTATGAAGGCTGTTATTTAGCAGGTACAGTATATCATACATTGTTTTTTGTTTTTTAGAGCATTTAATGTGATCAATTTGTTTTTCATGTGACAAATTACTAAGACTGTTAGTTATTCAGTGATGAAAAAATCAACTTCATGTAGGTAATGGAAAAACTATAAATTGTTCATGTATTCTTCAAGTTTCACATCACTTGAACTTTTCAAAATTTCCAGTTGTTTTGTCGAAAATACCGTGTTATTTGCACTATTGTACAAAAAGGTATGCACCATCCAAAGGGCGGCTAATTTGCTAATAGGACAATCATACGTAAAAGTACCTATGATACGTAGATCGTAGCTTATCGGGTGCGGTACGGAGGACAGACTATCCTAATCGTAAGTTTGATTAAAAGTAATTTCGTGCGTAGATTTAGTTTTGGCTGGCTCACCATTAAAATTATGTGTCGTTAATTTTCAAATTTAGAATTTAGATTTTTTCGTTTGCAATACAAGCAAAATTTTAGCTTGATTTTACGTATATAATTATAGTATATGTATCGCACATTTCGTTCTCACACACTTCAAGTTATCTTTGCTTTGAATTTATATATGTAGATATACTTCGTACGTTTGGGTACCAAAGTAAGAGCGTACCTATCTGCGTGATAATAATATCTTGACACGTTACTTGGTACGTTACGTTGCAGAAACAGGTCGCTTTGTTGTCGCAATGAATTTCATATCGCAGTGTTTTGTGCCGCGGTCCATTATCATTTAAATGCCATTTCCTTTCAGCTACATGCCTTTTACAGTTCTACGATAGTGACGATCGTTTAGAAATACACGAGGCCTGGCCTATAGCGGATAGGGATACGTAATACCTGCGTCCTACGTAGACGTTCGTAAATAGTTAGTACACGCATGTAGACGTACGTTCAAGCATACGTACGCGTCATGGTAGTGCGTAATTACTCGTAAATTAGCCGCAAGATACACTAGGCTAAGGCGCCGCATTTTTGAAAGATAGGTACATTACCTGTCAACACTCACACTCCGGTTAGTACTTATTTCAAGAATATTCAAGTTGAATTATTTTTTTCACCAGCAAACATGTTATTGTTTCTTAATATTACAAATTAATATCACCATTATTTCTCAAAAGATATACAGTATGTACCTATTATCATCGCCGGTTCGCGTTCGTAATACGAATCAGCTAATGGGTCGAACCATCCACTCTGTCTAATACGTTGGGTTTATAGTGGCCAGTGGTCACTGATCACCAACTTTGAAAGTTCGCGAAAAACTGCTGAATGCTCCACATTTTGAACGAAGTATTTACTTGCAAAGTGAACAAAACTTCTAGAGAATTTTGAAAAATTACAGACTCGTTTCAATGACGGTATGGGTTTCCCCCGCATCATCGCTGAACCGGGCTCGTATCAGTACCTACTACCTAGACCTACTGCCAAGTCGGACTATCGCTAGTCTCAGCGATTCACATAAATTTCAACTAATGAATTAAACTGAACTGACTTGAACTGAGTATCGCAGAGAAAAGTGCCTTACATTCGCACAAAATGCCTAAAACTAGAGAACCCCAATCAGAGCGAAGTACGATAAGCAGAAGACGGACTAGGCAACGCTTTGGGGGCGCATTTCTTTTCGCGAAATATTGTATTTTTTTATTTTTCATAATAGGTAATATAAATTCTATAAAGCTAGAAAATGAAAATTAATTAATGAAAATGTGAAGGATCCTTAACTTCATGCGAAACAGTATTTTCCCATGTAATGGCAATATTAACGATTAATTTTTGTTGCGATTCCAACGGGCATCTCACTCAATTTACCAAAAAAAAAAAAAAATTCCAAGTTCAGTAATCTTACAACATGGAAAAATTAACCGAAATGTAACCAAAGTTTCATGTTTTTATGGACCATTATCCCATTAAAAAAAATCGAAAATTCGTACCTTTATAGTACTTTTTTCTTGCTTTTCCTTAATATTACCTATTATAATTACACCCTATCGATCTCGAAAAAATCGCAACCGTGTTGGATGCCTGTTTCCATGGTTCTCATCAAATTGAAAGCAACGACGTGCTAAGCAGAAGTCGATTTAGGCAAAATATTTTAGGGCCGCATTTAAAAATCGTATTTTTTATAATGAAAATTATAAATCATAAAAATAAAAAGAATGAATCATAATCAGATACACTTAATCTTTATTAAAGAGTGAGGAAAAATGGTGTTCTTCAGGTTTTACGAAGAAATGAATTTTAAAGAATCTGGCGTGTTAATTTTGCCAAATCCTATGCGCGAACCTTCGAATTACTTAAAGTTTAGGGAGGATAGAAATGGAGCGTCAGCTTTTATGTCGCCTAGGGGCAGGGCCAAAGAGAGGGGGGGGGGGACAAAGGGGACATTTTGTCCCGGGCCCGGAATTTTACATGGGGCCCGAATTGATTTTGTTATTATTTATGTTTTAGATATGAAGTGAAGCTGCAATTTTTCAAAACTCGATGGCTGTATTATATCTTAAAAACATTCACATAAGATAAATGCTTTCCTCAAAAAAAATGGGGTGTTCATTATTGTTTATGAAAGTTGAAAGTATTCAAAAACTCCGATAAATTTCTTTTTAAGAATCATAAAAAATTTCCCGGGGACCAGTACCCCCTTAATAACATAGAGGCCCTATCTTCTTGTGTTTGCCCCGGGCCCACTTTTCCTCTCTGCGGCCCTGCCTAGGGGATAACCAGGTGGTTTATAAAAGAAAATTTTTACGCGATATGAAAGTACCGTCTACCGCCGACTCGAAATCCTGTTTTCCACACGGTATTGCTAATCGCGTTATCAATAATACTACGTACGTGTTGTAAAAATAACGAGATATATGTAGATAGATCGCAACAGACGTACATGTGATGTATAGAAGTGAGTTACGTCAACCAGACGGACACCAATCATCATGTAGAGATAGACACGTACGAATACGAATACGAATGCATGCATGCGCCTATAATAAAATAGGTACCTACGCAGATATAGAATATGATTTCAATTTTCTCAACTTCTATAATTGCGTTATTATCTCTCGTCGTGAACTGGACAATCTGACTCGGACGATTTCGCTCGTATTGTTATTATTTTCATATTGTTGCAATTTTTAATACGGCACTCGTGCTAAAAGAAAAACAAAAAGGAGCTCGATTGCGTGGAAGTAAGTACGTACTTAAAGTTGGAGTCCGTTTTTAAGCTACGCGATAATGTGTTGATTCTATTTATCCCTTAAAACTTCGATTTTATGTTAAAACTAGAAAAGATACAGTTCGCCTCGCTGACGATCGCTCTTTTCGAGATAAAAATAAATATACTTACTCGAACCCTTTTATCTGGTATATTCTTTATAATCAGAGGCACTTTTTCGTTTACCATTTTCCGTTTTCCATTTCCAACGTACCATAGTACCTATACATTTAATCCTACACGCGGCTGGCTGGCGGGCTGGCGATTGCGTTTATTGGTTGCCTAGGCCTACCACCTTTTGCTCGAGTATTGCTTTATGTTCTTCATCATCATCATCATCATCATCATCATCCGCGAAGCGTTCGATGAGTAGCCTAATTAATTCTTTTTTCTTTTATTTTGTCTGAGGTACGATAGTACATTCGTAGATATACATATTTTTATGCAATAGCTAATATACGTACGTACATTTATAGGTACGTAGAGTATACGTTAGGACTGGTCTTGTATGTATCATGCGGACGCGACTTGACTTTATGCTGTTGTTGTTGTTGTTGTTGTTGTTGTTTATTTGCTTTGATGAGCATTGACCAATTCGCTGGAATGATTATATCGTACTTATTCGTTTTTGTAGTCCCTTTTTATATTCGAGCCGTTGCCATTCTGCTGCTGCAGCTAGTGGATGCTTGTTTGTTCATCTATAATCTCGAATTATACAACGGTCTAATAAGAGCAAAACTTGCTCTCGTTTACATAATAAAATTACCCTAGTTTAACTAACCTAAACATTTCCCAATGTTTTAATTATTCTTTTCGTCCCAAGATTTTTAATTAATAAAAACGTCGATGCATTAAGGAGACGAGAAAAATAAAATTGCTCGAAAATTATTAATCCCGCCTCCTTAGTACCTACTACGTGGTACGTACATACTTACCATGTTGTAGGTAAGGTACATGACGCGACGTCTAATGCATACATTACATACTTACTTACACATATCTATATTTATAAAGGTGAGAAATTGTTTGTATGTTTACACGCTTATTACATAACTGGGGAACCGTCAGAGGGATTTTTTTGAAATTTCGAATTCGAGTTCCTATCGCTGTGGAATATGTTTTAAAATCGTCGTTTCGAGTTTAGTCCCCAAGGGGAAGGGGAGGGGAGGGGGCCCAAAATTTAATTTCCGGAACCCCGTCTCGAAATTTTTTTTTATTTTTCCGTGCAACTTATCGCGAGTACTTTATTTTTTGTAATAACTCTCGACAAGCCCCGAGACACCCTTCACCCTTTAATCGGGTCCCAAAGTTTCGAAATAAAACCAAAATCGGCGAAATTAAATTTTTTTTCGACTTTATCCTAAGCATCTCATGTAAGGCGATGTCCGGATGATTCATGCGCATTTTAAACTTCTTAGCCCTAAATGGGGAGGAGGGATCGAGCGAAAACCGAAATTTTCGTATTTTCGCTTCCGTTCGACCGTTTTTAATTTTTTTCAATTCTACGTCTTGGGATCCACAACAAGAACGATATTTCAAAAATTTGAGAAAATCGATTGGTAAATGATCCCGCGCGGAGTATTTCTATATTTTTGCGACGTTGGTCGCGTTCGCGCAACGCGTTCGTTGCTTCGGCTGTAGGGACCAGACAGAAACGAAACCTGTCTGACCTTGAGCGTGGCGAATTTCAACCCTTGAAAACGCTACTCTTATAATACGTATAATGGCGCTGGAAAATATTGGAATGAATTTTTTTTGTATGCATTTTTTTCATCGAGGGTTCTCTTTAAGTAGGTGCAAAAAAAAAAATTCGCTTGTTCTACAAAATGTTAGCATCTCCTCCGCACCGACTGGTGCGATTTTGACGAAATTTTGGTTTCCAGTCCGAATCAACGTGTAGATAGTTTTTAACTATAATCCAAACCCCAACCACAAATTGAGGGGGGGGGAAGAGGATCAAAATTTTGAATAGGGCTCTCCTTAATTTCAAAATTACATTTTTTTTTGATAAATGGATCTTAGAGTATGAATCGATTTTTTCATGTTACTACTATTTTTCATTTTTGGAGCACCCTTACCCCTCAAATTTGACTCAATAGTGCCATTGTAAAATCAAAAATCGTTAAATTTTACTTTTTTCAAAAATAAGCTGCACATTCTTTACGCTGTAGTTACTCAAGTATTCGTGTAAATTTTTAATGCTTTTCGACCATATTTGAAGGAGGGGGTAAAGAAAAACCAAAATTTCTGTATTTTGCTTCCTTTCAATTATTGAACTTTTTTTTTCAATCAACGCGTTGAAAATAACAATAATAAGAATGTATAAAAATTCCCAAAAGAACGAACCCAAAATAAGGCTGTAATAGCGAGTTACAATTTACAAATTCGCAAATCTTCAACATTCGTAAATGACAAGCACGTTGTAAAACGTTTTCGTTGCATTCGCGATTCGTCAGATGCGAGTTACACGAGGTAAACATGTTCGCCCTTCAATACTCGCGTTCGTATGCTCAAACCCGATAAAAAGGGTATAAATTTCGCCATAAGTTTTTTTTTCTCAGTGTTTTTCCCATCCACCTTATATACGATTATGAATTTTAATTTAAAAAAAAAATTGAAATAAAACGCACATTTGAACGGTTTTTTAAAAAATGAATCACATTTGTGTACGTACTTTTACAGCAGGAAAAAAATGAACATTATTTTTCATAAGAAATTATGATGAGTTTTAGAGCCAAAATTGGAATCTCAGTGCACGTTTTGGCAAGCGTGTATTAGCAAAACGGCTGATGACTTCAGAATTTTTTCATAATACGTCAGTTGTTGATTGTCAACCCACAGATTTTTTTAAATTTAATTTAAATACTCTACTTATTGATGATTGATGATAAACAAATTTTTCCCACATCATTTCTGTACATCCCCATGGAAAAAAAGAAATAATTCAGCTGGAAAGGCTTATAAATCTGTGTTAAAATCAATTTATAAATTTAGGGGAGACTCGGGCATATAGAACAACCTTTTTTAGTTGGTTCTAAAATACGCTGTAATTCCAAAAAGCATCTGGAAACAGTTTTATTATGAAGAAAATAGATTTCTCTTTCAGAATACGTGAAAATTCACGTAGCAAGACAAAATTCTTTTGAAGATGCCACAAAAGTTTGAAATTTCGAGATTCTCGATTTTTGGTAGTACACAATCAGTTTATGTCAAATAAAAAAAAAAAATAATAATAATAAAAAAAAAAACACGAAAAAATGTCCAGTTGCAAAATATTACCACCTTAAACCCCTACCAAATGTAAATATTGCCAACTTTTCAGAATAAATAGCACAGCCATAATTTTGATGATTCTTTATGCCTGGCCGGTTCTCTTATTTTATGGAATTAATGGTTGTTATTTAAAAGTGAAAAGAGTTGATACGAAACGAGGGAGCGAAGCGAGTGAGAAATAAAAAAACCAAACGATTCGAGCGAGCGTAACGAGCAACCAACGGGGGTTTGGGGACGGAGCCCCAAGCTGTGGCAGCGCTTACATATAAGTACAAGACAGCGCATAATATACGTATGACGTCGTATAATTATGTCTATATCGCGTCTATATGTACCTTGGGCATCAGAATTTGCCATGCACAGTTTTATCATGGTACCAATTTACCAGCATCAAATTAATGCGCAATAAAAAGATAGACGGTATACGCTTTTTCAACTTTTGGTGACACATGGGCGCGGGCGTTCATATACGTGCTACATACGAGTACGTATACTATATAGTTACTTGAATACATATGCGCAATTGCGCATACACGTAATTACGTATGTAGGTAGTAAGTACATAGCCCCACAATTCTACATACATAATTATTATAGGTACCGCTCCAACTTACACAGCCTACCTACGTGGTAGGTGAGGGTGTGTGGGTGTGTGTACGTGTATGTTGAGAGTATAGGTATTACTCACTTAATGGAAAAGCAATTTACTTTTAAATTCATGGAATAAGTTAATAGAGGAAGCAATCAAAATGAAAAGAGTTTTTGGAATCAAGGCGCCTGGCAACCATAAATCAGCGTCACGACTCACGACTAGAAGAAAGTACGCGAAGTGAACTTTCTCAATAGCCATGGTCGCGCCGCGAGACGCCGGTATAGCATTTGTTCGAATCTCGTCCTTAAGAACGCTGCTTGTTGTCGTCGTAACGGTAAGTTGAAAAACGCGATCGCCAGCTAAATGATTTGTTGTAATAGTAGTCGCTTTCTTTCTCTCTCTCTGTCTTTTTTATTTTATTTTAAATTTAATTATTTCGGACATTTTTCATTTTTCCACCGCCCGCTTTTCCATATCGTGCGGAAAAATCCAATTCGCTGTTGTGAGACCGAAAAATTTGAACGGCATACAAAAATTATATTGAATTGTTGTCGCTTACTGATTGATTTCATTTTACGACATGCAAAAATATTTGTCTTTGTACTTAGCGAAATTTAGCGTTTGTTTGATAAAAAGTTCCTACAAACCAGGCTTCTGCAATGTACGACTACGTGTACCGTATACGCGCTCATTAAATTACGTTGGCGTTTGCAGAGGTAATCGTATGCAGTATTCGACTAGATCGTTATGTAAACCGCTATGTAGATAGTCATATTTAATAGCTAATAAGTTATGTGAATTTCTGTTACATTCCGTGATGATTCCGAATACACGTATCTCCTCTTTTCTTACTAGAAAACTGAAATTTCAACAAATTATTTCTAAGAATATACCTAGACCTACATGCTTATGTAAAGTTGAACTCGAATTAATCTCGTTTTGCTCTGATATTTTTCAAAAATTTTCGTACGTACTCCTATTTCCAAGTTGAACTTTATTTTTGTGTAGTCTTAATTTGTGTATTTCATAAATTCCGTTAGATAAATTCAAATTAAATTATTATTATTATTATTATTATTATTATCATCATCATCATCATCATTATATTGTATCATTCACTCTAAATAACTGACTAGTTTAATATAAGTTTCCAATATTTCATAAGTAAGTACCTATACCTATAATTTTGATCGGTTATTGTACCTACTTTTAACCTGGATAGTTTCCTTCTTCTTTTTAAAATTTGTGATGCGAGTTCCAATGCATCAAATTCATTGATTTGTATGTCATACGAAAGAATCAGTGGAGGATACAAACACAGGTATCCAGATGTAAGTTGCCGAAGTAGGTATATTTTAGAGAGGAGTCAAACCAAAAAACTGAAGGTTTCGAATCTTCCACTAGATTACTTAAAAAATATGTATTTAAAAAGCTCGAACTTTGCCTATATTTAGGATTAATCGGGAAGCAGATATGGCTGATAATGAAGATTTGAGGACGTCTCGAGGAGCCTGAGATTGCTCGAATGCCATTAGAAATCACAAAAACTGATGTACGGTATATTTATACGTAGAATACCTACGCGTACATCGGTCCACTGTTTATAATATTTAAAACTAAAGCTTTGATTAATGCTCCGCTATGGTTTCTCATATTCATATCATCTCTCATCCGCACAATGAAGCACATGGATAGAAATTTTAGGAAAAAGAATTCTCCACAACATTACCGTTCATTTTCTTATTATTTCGTTATATTATCAGCCCCGAAACGTTATCAACAAACTGATACGTGTGTTTTGAAAATCCAGTTTTTCAGCACCTTCGAGAAAAATCTGCCTTAATAAATTTGAATGAATATGCAAATTTGATAGTTCTTTTTACATTTTTACATGCGGTGTTGAACAATTTTTTTTTTTTGGGGGGGGGAGCTGGGGCTTATCACGATAACTTGGGTATAACGTTCAATGTTACGAATGAAATTTGTGATGCGATGAATCAGCGGCTGCATAGGTGATTAGGTTTTCGTGCGATTACAGCTTCGAGAGAAGAAAATCATCATAATTTTATGTAGAGAATCACGCCCATATATATATATTTTTTTTGATTTTGAATCCATAAGTTTTCTTGGAGCGGAGTAAGCATGAGATTTTTTTTACTTGATTAGAGTTTGGAAATATTTTATGTGTTCCTATTTATAGTATATCTAAGTACCTATTTCCTACCATAGTTTTACGCAGTAAACCAGGTAGAAAATACGCATCAGGCAAATTTTCGTAAACATACTATGGTAGATATAATTACACCTGGGCGCTTATTCATATATTTCTATTGGAATAGACATTGGCGAATTCTCCTGCAAACAAGCTAGCGCATTATATTACGAAGGCGTAGGAAAGCTGTCGCAAATGTTGTGCAATGGTGATAGTGTTTTCTGTTGTCACGCAGTTCGCGACGCGACGGCATGGAAGCAAATCTGTCGCAATATGCGAAAAAACAAAAAATAAAAATAAAAAATACGCAAGCGGTTTTCTAGGAAGCATATGATGTTACAATACGGCTAATTTACTGTTCGATATTCAATATAGAAAATGTTAAAATTACGATAAACACTATAAGAATAGACAAAAAGAAAATTTCGTTATAGTATTAGGACCAAAAATCTGATGAGCTTATCTGAATATGGATACACATACCTGTTGTACCTAAATCCTTGCGGGAGACTCGTTTAAGTTTTACCTATTATTTTCTCGTTAGGCGAACGTGATATTGCACTTAAACAATATGTACTATAATAAAATTAAAAGTTTTGCAAATGAGGTAGAGCGTGCAGGGTAAGTGAAATAAAATACATAATAAAATTCACATTCCAGTTCTAGGAAGTGGTAGAACGATAAAGCGAGTCCACATGAAGTAATCTGCTATACAAGTATTATTTTTTGCACTTGGTTATATGAAACCATCAAAAATAAGAATAAAAATACAACTTTATTCATTTATTACTTAGGAGCGATGTACGGAAATAATTGTAGATGTCTTTATGCGCCATTTTGGTGAAATTAGCACCCCAGCTAGGACTTACTCTTGCTACTGGTTCTTATACCTGTGTTGTTGTACTTAATATGCTGCAGTCTTTCATTTTCCTGCCTATCGCCGATGCAACAGAGGTTTGCGCTGAAGTACAGACAATAGTAAACCTATTTAGCCGAGGTATAGATGGGATTACTTCTCAGATGCTGAATGATTCTATATACATATATCATTTGGATGTACTGTCTAGCCCTTATTCAATTCACCCTATTCAGGTCTTACAAGCAGTTAGAAGCTTTCGGGCGAGATATGAAACAAAGCTTTGGAAGGAGCTTAGATATACCCCATCGGGTCAAGGTCCACTCTCCTAATCAGTTTTTATATACTAGAGGAAAGTAACTTCAATGCACCACCAAATGCACCACCAGGAGAGTTGCAAGGGTCAATAATAATCGCGTCTGTCGTAAAAGAAAAACAGCAAAAAAACAAAAAAAAAAAACAAACAAACAAATTTTCAGTTCATCGAGATGTGTGTAGAATGGGCTGCTTGATTATCCATAGTTCCTCCGCCATCTCCTTACTCCTTGCCTAGTAAATTTACATTTTCTTAGTAATTTTAGTCATTTATTTGTCTCTTAGTACATGAGCGGATCGCCGTCCCCTTTGATATCCAATCAGAATCGTTGTTATTATAACACTATACAACCAATAGAAAACAAGAGTCTCTTATAATTATCTTTTGACGTGTTTGCGTAGTACTTAAGGACTTGTCTTGTAGATTTTAAAATGAGAATGAATAATATAAAAAAAATTGACATTCATCTTCATCGAAAACTTTAGCTCGTTCCTCTCAAAATGAACGAGAAATAATTAAAAAAGCTTTTCAAGCAAATACTGTCGAAAATGGCCGTGAAATCATATGTGTACATATAGAGAGTGATCGCATATATTGATTATTAATCATAAACCAAAATTTGTTTTACTAAGATTTATTTAAAAAAAAAAAGTTTTGTTTATTGTGTATATTTTCAATATTATCCAAAAATTTGAAAATTAATCATTATTCATGTATCAAAGTTGTTTTACTTGAATAAGTTTTGTTTATTGCTTATATTTTTATATCTTTACTTCTTTGCCCAATTAATTTGAAAGTTTAATTTTTTTTTTTTTTAATTGACTTATCATTTATACCAAAATTTGTTTCACCATGATATGTTTTACTCAGGGTTGCTAAAAAATCGTTTTTTATAATAAAAAAGAAAAAATGGTTTTTTATTGTTTAAAAACAGATTTTTCGTTTTAAAACAAAAAACCTCCATTAAAAAAAGAACGTGTTTAAAACATACGTTTAAAACTAGCTTTGAACAATGTTTTAAATCTGTTTTTTTTTTTTTCTTTTTAAGTACTCAACTATTCTAAATTTATAATGATTATGCTCCTCACCATAACTTCATAATTGAATAAGAAAAAATTAAGAACCATAATTATTCAATTTTCACTTGAGCACTACAAGCATGGAGAACCCAGCAAACATTCCCATTCGTTCAATAATATTGTCGTCTAACACCTGTCGCAAGTCTAGACCAAATTCAAATAAGTCAACTTATTCCATTCCATAAAAATTAAATTCAAAAATTCACATTTAGAAATTATACCCTTGATGACCTTGACTTCTAAAGTTCTTAAAAGTTCAAAACATTTGAAAATGGAAATTAAAAAAAAATTAGAAATCTAGAAGATGTCATTGTCAGGGCTGCAAAAACGATACCGTAACGGAACGGAAAAACGTAACGAAACGGCATTTTCTGGTAAATAACGTAACGATACCTGTACCAGATAACGGAAAAATTAAAAAACGGTAACGAAACGATACCAGATACTAGAAAATTTGAAAACCGACACCAGAACAATACCAATACCGGAACCTTTTCCCGTTATTTTTCCGTTATTATTATTTCTTTTTTTTTTCGTTTTTCCTATTAATAATATGTAAAAAATAAAATTGCCAGTATTATTTGAGTAAATTATCAAGTATGTAGAAATTGTAGATGTACATGTTATGTAGCAACCCTATTCCTATCACCTGTTCACCTCTCCCATTACTTATAATCAAAGGCATTAGTATTGTATTTTCAAACATTTCGTTTCTATCCGTTTCCATCTTTTTGCCTTCATATTGCATTTTATCGATTATCGTTCCGTTTCGATCCATTGTTTCGATTTTTTTTTCAACTTTCAAGTAAAATATAAAATTTTGTAATTTGTAATGATAACGCCTAGGCAAAACAACAACGATAAACATGAGAAAATCGAAAATGTTGGTAAAATATCGTGACAGCTCGAGTTTGGGACGCACTTAGCACCAGCTTGGGGCAGTGAGAAAAGAGCAAAAAAAAATTGAATCGTTCCCATCTCCTCTTGCTTACATCTTTTGATTTTCATTTCCTTTCATTAAACTTCAAGGGCGTAGCTAGAACATTTTCCAAGGGGGGGGGGGCAAAAAGATAGAATTATACTTTTTTTTCGTGTTCCAGTTGCACCATGAAGGGTGAAGGGAAGGTGGTCAATGCTATATGCAAATATATGTTCAGACTCAATATTCAGATGATTCAGATACTGAAACTCGAAAATAATCACATTGCTGCTTTGCTATCAGTGTTGCGCTAGTCGCGCATTTTCACACACACATCCTATTTTCTGCGAATTTTATTCAGTTGGCTTGAAATATTCGAAAATAATCTTGTGAGTAAACCGGAACATAATCTTTTCAAAATCCAGGGGGGGTGCAATTGCCCCCCCTTGCCCCTCGCTGGCTACGCCTATGGCAACAAGTTACAACTAAAACTAAATACTAAAAAGTTATATATTTCAATATTCAATTCATAATTTACGTTCGGTGTCCCGTATCTGGGTCACCTATTTCATTTTTTATTTACTTTCTTATAACACCCCCTTACCAAGTAGCGACCATTACTCGGAAAACCAGATTTAATATTTCCGATATTAATTTTGAAAATTCACTTTTTTTAAAATACAACAATCGGAAAGTTAAATAATAAAAATTGTCATCTCATTATTTTTTTTATTTTGTTTTATTTTTGTATAAGTTGTGATTTATTTTATTTCTTTGAATTTAATATGCATGAAATACGAATATTATGAAATAAAAAAGTTCAGTTATACATTTTGTTTCTATACTTCTTTTATTTGTAAAATACTTAAAAATTTACACTACAAAATTATTTGGAAAAAAAAATCTGATCCGTGATTTGGATCCTAAACTAATTTTGATTCGTGATCCGTGATTCGAATCGTTTTTTTTTTTTTTTTTTTGATTCTGCCCGACCCTGTAAGTACTACGCTAACACATCAAAAGATAATTATAAGAGACTCTTGCTTCCTATTGGTTGTATAGTGTAATAATAACAACGTTTCTGATTGGATATCAAACGGGACGGCGATCCGCTCGTCTTAGTACGTAATTTTTTCTCTCTCCGCTTTTGTTTTGTTTTTATCGCTATTGGTTGGCTGTTAGTTTTTGTAATGCGCCGTACCTCCACATTTTACCTGTTATTGCATTTTATTTGTTGCTGCTTTATATTATATTATTATAATTATTATTTTTATTATTATTATTTTATTTAATGACTAAGAAAAAAACGTGGAGTTCTTTCCCAACATTATTTGCACTTCTGAGCGAGCCTCTTAGCAACCAGCGGTGACGTTTGTTGGATTAGCATAATTATGTAACAAGATACTAACAGTTTACTAGATTACTGCACCCGAAAAAATCTCTACATTCGAAATCATAAATACATAGGTAAATATTCAGCCTTCGCATTGAGCTAGTGATTTAAAACGTATAATTTTAGTAATTAAAATGCGATGTTCATTGACAGACAGACAGATGCTTTTTATTATGGTTAAACATTTTCATTTACATACAAAATAATTTATATATATATATATACGCCCCCCCAATACCCTAGTAAGGATGAGTGGGGGGCTTGCTCCTCTCTACTCTCATGAAATAGAATAAAATAGAAAAAAAAAAGAAAAAAAAAACAGGTTAAACCTTTTCCGCTCGGTTGGCCACCAAGAAATTCGAATAAACTACTGCTTCTCCTGGCAGGCTGAAATGTTTGGTTTCGAATGACATCAACATTATGGAGAGTTAAATGTACGCGTACACTTATCGCTTTTGCGGTGTATTGTCTGTTCAAAATAGCATGAGCTAAATTGAGTCAGTTGCGCAAGCCAAAAGCTGAAAGCCAAAAAACCAAAAAAAATGAAAGTTTTTTAGTTTCCCAAAACATTATTAAATCAAAATAATAAGATGATAATATTGAGAATAAAATAACGAATGGCGGGTATTAGATTTGAATTTTGTGAGTTAGCTAGGATTAATATAGTTATTATAATAACATAATCTGCGTAGCATGTTTAGACGGGTTTGTTTTTGTAGATAAAAAAAGAATGAAGCTTGGCAAACTCTGATGATATATCGTTTTGGCTTTCGGCGATACATTTCCTACACTTTAGCACAATCATGCTATTTTGGACGGACAATAAGAGGGGTGACCAAAATTTTATCAATGTTTCCTTAAGACTGCAGACGTATTAGGCGTAGACGGAGAGTGTTCGGGATTGGGACTTCATTGCTTGGAAGAAGGATGAAGAGATGAGAGATTTTGTTTATGGATCCAGTTTGTTTTTAATCGTTTCATCAATGTATACTTGTACTATCTATCATATAGTAGGTAATATACCTGCGTATGACGTAGGTCTACAGGTACCTATGTAACAATATTATAAATTAAGTTATCTATTTAAACTGCCTTTTCGTACGTAATTCTAACCAGCATCTGAGTAAATATGGCTGCGAAGAGACGTTCGGGTAAAACGAATCTCATAACTCATTAATAAGCGAGATAAAGACACAATGTACCTATACTTAGGTACTTACTTATTAGTGAATAACCGTGAGCAGTGCAACTGTAGTACTGTACAAGTCGAATGTAGACCGTACTGTAACAATCAACAGGTGTAACTGAGTTGAGTGCAGCATATAGAAGAACATAGAACAAAAGTGAGATGAGCGGTAGCGGAAAAAGCTTGATCGGCTTGTGGTTATATCGAACGGGAGAAGAATGGGCGCTCAAGGATGGCGATCACGAAGTAAGGAAAAAATAATAAAATATTCTGCTGATACTGTAGCTACCTACATTTTCATAATACGAGTGTCGCACTGCTTGGTGGCGATTTTCAGAGATACCTATTGGCTGACAAAATACCTAGAAGAAGCGTCGATTCTACGCAGTCGGTGGTTTTTTCACTGAAAAATCAAGTGGGTGGCTTAGCGCGAGCGTTGCAAGTTTTTCAGGTAATGCTGCTCTGTCACGGTCGTCGATGTCGAAATGATGTACATATAAAAGCGATACGCGTCCGCACTATACGTACGTATGTGAACGTATCTAATATCGAGTTATTTTTACCTTTTGATCGTAGGATTTAGGGGTAAACGTGCTGCACATCGAATCAAGACCGAGCGGCAGGCACGACTCTCAATACGAAATTTTAGTGGACGTAGAATGCGATAATAAACGAATGGAGCATTTGATGAGTTTACTAAGACGTGAGGTGGCTGCCATCAATTTATCGCATTACGAGAATGGAGAAGCTTTACCGCCACCCACGCCGACACCACTCAGCGCTTCCGCTAGTTTCGGTAGGTATGATCTCGAGACTCGAGACTAGGACGAGTGAGTGTAGCCACGCATTAGCATGGGTGGCGTGTTTTATTTTAAGGTTATTGAAGCCTCGCAGTAGCTCCTAAATTTGTTTACAATTTCAACCAGATCTGTTATGTTATCTATGCCTGTACCTATACCTATACCTAATGAGCAACAGCACGTGTCTCAAGGGAGCTCAGGTTTCCTATTTTTGACAAAAAAAATCATTAAAATTTGTACCTATTATTAATACCTAACGTAAAAGAAAAATAGCTCTCATTAAAAGTTACACGCAACCTACGTGGCTAACTGGCTACTGGCTACGTACATCAGTGATGGAGATCTACTCGTCGAGTAGGTACCGTAGTTGACGTTTTCACGTGAACTACGCCATTTGCGTACGAGTAAGTATATATTCGTATGTTAAATACAGTATGCAATTTTTTAGTTTTTAATTTTTTGTCTAAAAATACGAATTTTATGGTAATACTTGCACCAAGTCCACTAACAAGTATGTGATATACATTTAAAATTTATTCGGTATAGCCATTTTATTTTGATTATAATTTTATTCATTTCACCAAATTTTGAGAAAATGAAAATATAAATGCAAATTCAAATGCAATTCAAATGCACGTCTTACATGGTGGTGCAGGTGGTACAAGTGGTACATGGTAACCTCCCTCTCGTTGTCATTCGTGCTGTATTTGTATGCGCAGCAGTACTGCTGACAGCTTCTGTACCGCATGATTATCATGATTGTCGTCGTCATCCCAGGTTATATAAGTATAATAAGAGGTTACACCATTTCCCGCTGGTCAGCAAAATATAATCCATGTTTTTGATTGGTTAATGAAATCCAATAATATAAACCATAACTCAGCAGTTAATGACGTCAAAAAGGAGAAGCTTCAATGCACGTGTTCAATTTTGGGCAAAAACCAATGGTTGCAAACACATTTCATCATTTATTTATCAAGTATATGTGGATCGTATGTCGGCAGAGGGGGAAAAAAATCAAAAGATTTGATAACACGTCTCTTTTAGGACGTCATAAGATGGCGGATGCAATTCGGATTTTTTAACACGAGCTCAACTGTTGTAACCTGTTATTTATACTTATATAAGCTTAGTCGTCGTCATCATCATCATCATCATCATCATCATCATCATCATCGCCACCATCACTGCCGCCGCCATAGAATGATAGACCAATGAATACGCGCGTAGCGTATATACGAGTATACTCGTTGTTATTACGTACCTTCCATCTGTATTTCGCAGATTTCGGAGAGATGCCGTGGTTTCCGAGGAAAATTTCAGACCTTGACAAAGCGCAACGAGTGCTAATGTATGGCAGCGAATTAGACGCCGATCATCCGGTAAACGAAAATACGATGTGTACATCTTAATTATGTTCGTTACAAGTTTCGGCCAGAGTCGTGTGCATTGTGCACTGTAGCTGTAGCCTTGCGCTTATGCTATTACATAAATATCTTATCCGTTCCATATTCTTACGGTGGTTATGGATTTTTTACTTTTCTGATTCTTCGTAGGGGTTTAAGGATCCGGTTTATCGTAAAAGAAGAGAGCAGTTTGCGCAAATCGCTTATTCATACAAATAGTGAGTATAAGCAAGACGCGATGCGAACTACACATTTATACATGTACCTAATATTTAGTAGGTACCTATATTACTTACGCGACGCATAAATGAACTACATAATATAAGCTGAAATTTCTATTACCTGCCGACTATACGTTTAAAAGACTGGAAATGAAATTTTTGATTTCAGTGGACAACCGATACCCAAGATACAGTACACTGCTGAAGAAATTAAAACTTGGTTTGTACCTATAGCTAGTAGCTACCTACTATCTGTATACATAATTATCTATGACACGTACTTATTGAATACGTATGTATACCTTGGTAACTAAATACGCGCAAGCAGTATGTGTAAATCTATATACCTATAGTCCAAAGTGGTTTGATTCAAGAAGGGACTGACGTCATAGAAACAAACACGCATCGTTAACACTTAAGCGTCGGTTATAATGGCACTGACTGTGTCAATGAAATTTTCACGGAATGGCTAGAACTATCCAAAAAATCCCCATTACTTTGAAGTGATAACAGAGTAACGTGAACAAACAAATGTTTGACACTGTAGAAATTCACTGAAAAGTTAAAATATTTCAACTTTTCACTGAAACCTAGAGAATCTTTCATTGCCTGATTCACTGACTATTATAAACGGTTCCATAAAAAAACACAGGTTTAACTTTTTCTGTGAAAAATTCAGTGCCATTATAACCGACGCTTTACTAACCGCATATTCTTCAAAAAGGTGCAGAATCCTATAAAAAGTGGCGGGTGACGTCAGTAAAGCCCTATAACCTGTACGAGTGGTGACATACGTCATTTTTTATCCAGTCTATTTTGTATGCAAACCAAT